>RJWH01001947.1:0-105162 GCA_004363575.1 Solenodon paradoxus | reverse complement strand
CTCTTTATTCTTTATGCTCCCAAAGCAAAGTGACTTCGACTGCCCGATACAGCTCTGCCTCTCTGCCTTCCAAGGAAACGCACGTGGATTTTAAAATGGGAGGCAACTAAACTGTCACAGACAAATGAGAAACTGCAAAATGAGTTTTTTAAAATCTATAATTAGAGAGACTCAAGCATGTAAATCTTCAAATTCAGCATGTGAGACAATTCCTACTTATATTGGAAATCCTTTTAAATGGAGATGTTCCTTTTTGGGTACTTTAAAAATGCTCTAGGGCTAATAAGAGCAAATCTCGATCAAATACTTGTTCGTCATATGCATATTATACTGTAGATTTTTGTTATGAGCTACAGAAGAAAATTTCAGTGGTGGGTAATCTCTTCAACATGCTCAATAACATGTTTTATGTAAAAAAAAAACAAAGCAAAACAAAAAAATGTGGGCTAACTATATTCAGTTTTATACTTTTAATGAACAAAGATAATTTTCTAGTTAATTGTCAGAGATGAGGTGATATATATGTACAATTATCACACTGAAGACTTATTTTGTTTTCTTTCAATATTCTATGAATGTACTTATCGCATTGGATTTATTTTTCCCTTTTACTAGAGCATAAATTAATAAGATAGATTATGGTTCTAAGCAAACTAAAATACATGCTTTCAGTCAGTCACATTCCCTAGATCATCAGTGAATTTCACTGTAACTGGCTTGCTATTTACTGCACAAGAAGTAAGTTTACTTTTGTGCCCTTTTTCGTCTGAGGCACAGAATGTAAGGGCCCAAGCAGTCCTTAGAGACCCTCTTGGTTTCATGGCATTTGTTATTAGCCCAATTGTGGTGTCTCATATTTGTAAGTATAAACCCAGCTTGAAGGCTCTTCATTTTGGTTTCCTAGTAAGACTTAGAACAGTATCCCCAACCCTCATAACTCCCACAGTTATACTCAGACCAAATAAATTCAGTAGTCTTTTGCCGAACCTCTTCAGAATAGCTTTAAAGAATTTTGGAAGATTGTTTCTAACCTCAAGATGATTCCAAAGGCAAACTTCTAGGCCTGAGAGTTCAAGATTCAAGATCATAGTACCCAAAAGTCTAACACAAGGTCTCATTGAGTGAACTTGGGACTGATGCTAAATAATAGCGGCTGTTGCTGGTAGTCACTGGTCTGCCTCAGGCATCACTGACATATTAACAGTTCAAAAATCATACTAGTTTAAAGAATCTTCTCACTTTGGCAAAACAGACGACACAAAAACTATAAAAAAGGTCTGACAGGGAAGGTTACTGGATTTTTTTTTTTTTTTTTTGAGTGAGCACTTAAAGTCACATTTGTGTGATAACTGAACAAAAGCTATTGGCTGATTCTGATTTTTTTTTTTTTTTTTTTGCAGGAGGCAGTTAGATTTTCCAAAAGAACATGTAAGTAACACATTACTATTCCATAAAACAAAAAAGCAACACTGATGTAGGTTGGCAAGCAAGGCTTATTTAATTGTTTGAAGGCAAGCCAAGTTTCACAGTGCAAAAGGTAAAAGCAAAGAAGATTACAAGCTCTTCGAACTGTGATTTCAAATATCATCATATAAACACCAACAGCATAGGATGGTACAAGCTGAGTATATGGACAGATGTACAGCGACTTAACAAAGACAACTGTTATACAACTGAAAAAACACACAATAACAGGAAAATGTGTGGTCTAATTCAACATGCATTTAAATTTAATATATAATTGTCAAGGCCCTAAAATATGTACTTAAACAATGTCCTCTATAACTATGTAATAGTTAGCTCTACATAATAGAAGACGAATAAAATTATTTTAGATACAATCAAATAAATATATTTATGAATGGTTTCATTGACGAGTGGTTTCATTCATAAATATAAATTTCTACAAAGAACTTGAAACAAACATACATTTCTGCTTATCCTTCAAAAGGTTTCCTGAACAAATTTAAATTATTTCTGAATGTGAATTTATGTGTTTATATTAAGATTGTAATTTATAATATTTAATGAACACCAGTTTATCGTGATACTGTTATATACAACAAATGCAGTTAAAATGGAAAGCAATAAATTAATAAGCAAGGTAACCAAAGTTAAATGCACATTTGGAAGATAAAGTTTTCTTTCAGAGATTTTGAATAAAATACATGAAATCTATGCTTGAAAGAATGAGGGGAATTATAAATGACTGCCTGCATGTTTTAACATAAGCAATAAACAATACAGTACTTAGAAAACATTTATCCAAAATAATAAGAGAAAATCAACAAGGTATATTACAATGTTACTGAGGTAATGAAACAACATGATAAACAGGATGAAATGGTGCTAATAAAAATATGAAATTAGCAGTAAACTCAAAATCCACTTATATCTACATTAGCCAAATAAATCATCAAATTCACAAATCCCGCACCATCACTAAAGCTCATGATAGTACCACACGAAGACTTCTGTAATTTCAGTAACTGCAAGTATATGAATTGAAATGTCATTTCAGCCTTTAAAAGAAGAAAGAATGCGAACTAATATTTGCTTTATAAAAAATAGGAAGACCCTAAACTTTGGGTAAATTGGCTTTTAATGAAAGAATTTTGGGTAGGAATAATCTACATAAGCTTTTAATCCTTGACTTTTAGGAGGTATATAGCAATGAAACATCAAATACCATCTTTTGCTAAAACATCATTACTGTACATAATTCTTTAAGAGACTGAGACATCCATGTAGATTAAGGGTGTGTCCAAACTAGCATCTCATTATAGCAATGTTCAATAGCGTCCCAATCCTTTGAATAAATAGAAATTAAGTTATAATATTTATTATTGTGTACAAATGCGAAAGTGCTACAAATGATACAAGGAAGTACTTTGTGCCAACACAGATTCAATCTGAAAGGGTCACTCAGAAATCAGGTCTACAGAAAATGCACATTTGATCTTTTTTTCCATATGCAATAAACTTCTCAAAATTTAGAAGTTAAAAATGTTGGCATAGTGAAAAAGAAAAAGCAAGTAACAAAAGTGATCATTTTTAAAAAAATCTTGGGAAATTGTTTCATAATTCAGAAATTAGAATAGTCTAATTAAACCAAGATAGTAAAGTTAAGTGAATATATTCAGTATAAATCCTATCCTAAACTATACAACAGGAGTAGCAAAGATTTTCATATGTCTCGTTTCATCCATTAATTCATAAATGATATTGGTTAACACAGTCACAGAGGTCATCCATTATCTAGGGTGAATCCATACAGGTAACTTTAGTGAGGGCTGACATTCAATGGAGGAGTATAATATAGTATAGTTGAAACTACTGTCAGTTAATTTGTTACTCACCTTTCAATAAGAATTAGAGTTCACAATTCATTTAAACACAATCTGATTTTGAAAAAAAAAACATTCATATAAAGTCAATGGGAAAGATGGTGATACCCAGGATATGAGGCAGTTCATAAAAAAAATGTGGTTAAATAATGATGCTGCCATAGTATAGTAGCAATATTTATTAGCCATCAATATGTTAGCTTGGAAAACATCCTGGAAATTTTTGAAGTCTGTAATTTGGAAGGAAACATATTCTAGCATCTACTGCTCTGACACATTCTTCTTTAACTGAAACAATCAACTAGTTAGAATAACCAAGGTGAGGTAATCAACAAAGAAGTTCATACTGACTTAAGTCCCTGCTGTAGCATATATACTCCAAAGGCAAATCAATATATATCAGCTACCTTTCCAGATGTAAAACTGGAAATGCTATAATTAATGTAATTTTGTAACCATTCATTTCTATTAAAAACTTGCAAAAATTTCTGCAGTTAACTTCATGTAGGGATGATCAAGAATATGTACAGACATGTATTCATGTATGCTTGCATATATATTTGAATATACCTGATTTTATGTGCATGCAGGTAATATACATACATACATGTTTCATCATTGTATTACTTTAAAACTTCTTATACTAACATATAGAAAACCTCAATTTAGTTATATAAATTTGCAAACTGTCAAATTAATTTGGTCAGCATTTCACTCAATTATTGCATATGCTTTGAGATCAAAAGCATTTCTCGTAATACTTTATGATAGATACATGCAAAGAAAAAACAATTAGAAACATTTTTGTGTGTGGTGTGTGTGAAACAGTATTGTCAGATTAACTGAGGAAAGCTCTTTTCCACAGCTACTAAATTATAGAAGGTAGATAAAAATATCTAAGATAAACTCTTGAGATGCTTTGTATCGATATTTCAAAGTACCTCACATGATCCTAGGATCATATATATACTTACTACAAAATGTTTTGGGGTCTGAAAAGGGAAACAAACACAAATAAAATAAAATTTTGATTTATCCAAGTAAGTCTTAATAATTACACCGCAATTTTCACTTGAGAAACATGACAGACATTATACTACGTTTTACTGTTCTTATTTTACAAATGGAAGCTTCAATATTAAAAATAAATTTATTTATTGTCCTGCAACAGATCTGCTAAATGAAAAACGAGTTCCATGTTTCACAAAATCACCTGATGATCAGGACTGAAAAAAAAAAAAAATCATTTGGCCAAAATAATATGACATCAGAAAGAAAGCACCAATGCATAGTCATTAAGCAAGCCTCATTTGTTTAGATAATATAAAGGCATATCAGGGGGGCACTTACCAGGGTCATCAGAGGGCATGTCAACAATCAGCTGGTCACTGTATTTTCCATATAAGCCATTGGTGCATATGGCTACTATTTGAAGAACATAACTCATATTGGGGAGTAAATTACTCAGAATAGCACCCTAAAAGAAAGATGTCAGTAATTACACACGTGTGGTATTCTCATAGGAGTCCTAACATATTAGCCATTTGTTCTTAGAAAACTTATTCTCTTTTGTCAAAGGAAAATATTTCTATTTTATGAACCTAGATGTTGCTAAATTTGTGAATTGTGCAAACACTGTGAATCTAGGCACATTTTGCCTCGGAAAAATCAGTGTTAGTTTCACTTTAAACTAGAATTCCTCAAATTCACAAAGGAGTACTGCGAACTGCAAATTAATATTTTAGTCACATAATCGTGTAGCATTTGCAAACAAGGATCACAAATTTATCTCTTGAATTTTTACAATATACAAGCCAGATGGTAATATAATCATTATCTTCTTCACATCATTATGACATAAAAAAATAACATAGTCCCATAAGTTCCATAACTTTCCCAGTTCCTAGTATCGCTGTTCTAGACAACTGAATTAAAATGTTGTTAGAAATGTGGTCTATTTTGTCTCTGTGAAAGTCAACACGATGTCAACAAGGACAGATTTTATTAAAATGCAGGTTCTCCGGGCTTATGTGTGGAATTCCAACTGTTGAACAGAGTCTAGTGTTTTTTGACCTGAAGAGGGCCTCTCTTTGAACCACACCCAGAAGGTGGTCTGGAGGACACTGCATTCGATGGTCAACATCTCACTGCCAATACTTGCACTTCCCGTTCTCCCCACTAAATTCACGTAAGTCTAAAGTAACTGAGGGCAACAATACACAGTCATTGGCACCTTCTTACCTTGAAAAGTAAATCATAATGCTATCAACACATAAAACAGTTTTGTAGTTACCAGGTCTTGATAGCCATCTGTCAAAAACTCATGCTTGGTTTGGTCATCTCCTTCTAACTGTTGGTACAGTACTGCAAACTTCTCGATCATGGTGTCATAAACAACTCGAGGTCTCTCCCAGGTCACAAGTAGGCTGGTATAATTCTCTGGGTCAGCTTGAACATTTTCTGGTTCTGAACTACAGACTTTGGGCGGGGAGGGGGACAGAGGACCGTTATGAATACAATTGTCAACTCCAGCACTAACAAGTGAAATATAGTTTATGAAAACTTTTGTGGGACTTTATTTCAACTGAAGGTAAAAAAGCTCCATTTTCCAACTATGTGTTTATGTCAGTGTATGTTTCAGAATTACTTCGTTCTCTCCAAGTCCCACCTTTCTATCCGTTCTGGAAAGGCCTGGTCCAATGCTACCTACCTCCTTCACTAGCGTGCTCTGATCTCCGCTGAAGTGATCTGTCATTTCAATTGTCTTGTTTTGTTTCACCACTGTGATTGCATAATGTTATTTATTTTTCAGAGCGGGTCTTAAGTTCTCTAGTCCTTTACAAATTAAGAACCACAGCTTTTTAAGAATACACTCCTGAAAATATTTGGCATATAATTAATTTTTTAGAAATAAATAAAGGATGCCTTCAAGTTTATGGTGCCTTTATTTCTCTTGTTTGGTAAATATATTTAGCTCAGGACAGGAAGAGTTTCAACTATAGAAGGCAGTATATTTCTGACCATTATATGGTTAAAATTACTGAAATAACTTAAAATTCTCAGAGAAAATGAAAGAAAAGCAACTAAAACTACCATTTTAGTACTTTTTTAGATCTGCTGACACAAATCTCACTTCGGCATAATAAATAGATTAAGTATTAATTTTAAGGAAAAAGAAGATTGCGCCATCTGAAAAATTATATTTTGAAAATCATTCAGGGACCTACTTTATAAAATGAATTAAAGCCTATGCTGGAAATTATACCCAAAATGTAGTCCCAACAGAAATCACACTATACATTTTCTGATATATACTCATAATGTGACAGTCTGGACTGTGAGAATAAAAATTATAAAATTTTATGACATTTGGCACGCCCTGGTGGAGCAGAGGTTTGGTGTGCCACTTTCAACCGGTGCAGTCCACTTACGTCTCAAGGACCTGGGTTGTGTCCCAAGGACAGGGCGAACAACCAAGATGAACAAATAAATAAGATAAATTAAATATAGTGTTTCTCCATCCTCTCTTTCCCTACCTGCTTGCCTCTGCTCGTCTTCCTTCCTACCTGCACCTTTCTTTTAAAAAAATGATGACATTAAATTAAGCAATGTAAAATATAGAACCTCCTTATAGGCAAATAGATGTTCAGACAGGGAAAGAAGAGGCATCTAAGGCCAAATATTAATATTCTCACAGAACCCAGGCTTTGTTTTCAGGGGATAACTGAGGTTACAAAGCTGCTGGATGACAGCATGCAGTTGACTTGGGTCAGTCAATCATTGCTGCTAAAAACAAATAAAAACATTTCAAGGACTCAATGAAAATATGCCAGGAATAGCATTAAAATGTGACCCCGAACCCTTTTTGCCTACACTGTAGTCTATATTCTGAACACAGGAGGGCACCCAAAACTAACAATTGTCCTTGTAAATGGAAACGTAAAATTACATGATCTATAATATTAGCCATTTTTAGTATATGCATGCTATACTAGCAGTGACATATAAATAATTCACAAATCTATGAATATATGCTTTTTATAAATACATAACTATGAGTCAGAGATAGTCCTTTTCATTTTGAAAACTATGATGTTAATTTTTGTTCATCTGGATTTAAGATAGAAGGCATCTTTTGGAATGAGGCTAATCCTTCTATTACCAAAAACATGAATCCAGAATTAACAAGAAATGTAGTCTAGTTTAAGTCTAGACTGTTACTTTATATATGTGACATTCTTATTAGTGTCCACCAGATGGCAGAAGACCATCAGCTCAAAAGTGAGCTACTCACATTGTCCATATCTTTGGAAGCACAGAATTGCTTCACTCTTGCTTGTGAAGCCTTGGAAATCAATTTTTGGAATGTTAAAAATCTACCAATGACTCTTACAGAACAAGAACCGAAGGATTAATAAGCAAAACACTGAGTGTCATGAGGAAAAGGAAAAATAATAGTGGAAAAAGAAAAGGAAAAGAAAGTACAAAGGAGACCTTGCAAATGGTGTGACAAGCCTCTCAGTTAATCATGAAGGCTAATGCAGTTGGCCCAGGGGAGATATGTCCGTATGTTCTTGGGGAAAGGCAAGTGTGCCTGAGGGAGAAGCTCTAATCTTGGCCCTACTGATTTTGAGTAAAAATATGAATGGAAAACATTGATGTTTCTTGGAGTGTAGCAGAGAAAAATGTTAGAGTTACATGGAATGTCACTAGGTTTCACTCGGTTAATTTCCCACTGACTTGACCACTGGCACAGTGTAGCACAGCCCATCGCAAAGTGCTTTGTGACTGTACACTAAAAAGCTACTGTATCTTTATGGGAGGTTTATGACCCACATTTAAAAAATTATCGGGACAGGTATTTTGATAACTGTTATGTGAGAGCTTGATGATTCATAAACTCTGAAGACAACCAATATTAAGGTTGTGACTTTTTCAAGGAATAGTAGATCTGAATAAATTAGTATTAAACACTGCCACAAATGTTAAAAGTAATCATTGGAAATGACAGGTTGCTTTTTCACACTTCTACATGATTACATTCACTTTAGTTAAAAAACCAGTCAAAAGAATTCTTTTTCACATTCTACCTAATTCATCAATCTTTTCTAGAGTAATGTTATCAACATTTCAACTCGCAATATATAATATTTTAAGATGTAAATAATTATGTCATTAGCTGCACATCACGAGAGCATCATGTTAATGTACATGTAACCTTAACAAATGTTTAAAATTACTGACCTTCGAGAAGGTGAGTCTATTGATGCATAATTCATTGTGACATTTTTCAGGAAATTAGAGAATATTTCTCATAGCTAAAATATAATTTTATGCTATAAAAGCATTTCTTATATGTGACTCTGCCTTGAAAAGCATGGTCTATTTTATGGTTTCTTAAAATGTTTGCATTAAATATATTACAATGTTAGAAAACTATTTGAAGTGCATTGAAAATTTTATTCAACAAAGGTCTTAAACATAAAAAAAACTTGCATTTTTATACAAACTCGTATTTGTTGTGACAGCCTGCTAACCTCACATATACATATATATATGCACATACATATTTTAATGAATATATACACACATTATGATACTAACAGCCATAAGACATGCATTACAATAGCAGTAACTATAATCTGGAACTCATCTTCAAAGGACTGCACTGCTTTGCAAACTTGAACTCATTAAACTCTATATACGTGCTGCAAGGTGGCCATTTTTAAGTCTCATTTTGTAGGTGAAGAAATGGAGGCTTGGAAAAATTAGGTAACTTGAAAACTGGTTTTTTGGTAACTTGAAAAAATATATCTATTTAAATTTCAAACTCTAGTACCAATACTGAGATTTGAAACTGAAAGTCTACTAGACTCTGAAGCCCAAGATTTTTCCCACTGTGTGAAAGAAGACCTCTCCTTACTGAGAGTCTGCTCATGGGATAAAGGACATGAGAAAAACATAGGGTGACTAGAAGGCATGGAAAAAAGTTGAACGTCACCTACTTTACACTCATGATATGTTTGCATTATTATTTACATATATTTCTCATTACAGAAAAGAAAGCTTTTATTAACAGCTTCAAGATCAGATGTTTCTATTAGATTCTGTGATTCTGTCATTCCTAGGAGAGCCAGTGATTATTCCATGATGCCAAAAAGAAATGCCTTTTTAATAAATAGTAGCTCTCCCTAATTATGCCAACATCGAGGACTGACGTTCAGGCAAAATACTTATTCATTCGTAAACATTTATTGAGTTCTTGCTATGAATTAAAAAATGAATAAGGCTTGCTGTTCCCTCAAGAAGTTTATAGGTATAGACAGATCTCACAGATTTTTTACAATTATTTACAATGCATTTTGCAAAATATATTTTTCTATGATGCATTTATTAAAAGCAGAATTCTAACAATGTTCATGTCAGATTCTACTTCTCTTTTGGTCAAAATGAAGATGTTAGATAATTATAAAGACCAAATATATAAATATAATCTAGATGTCCAAATCTGAGGAACTACTTTAATAAATTGTTATGAGTGTAGTATGTAACAGTACATAACATAAATAATAGTACACAATTTAAAAGTGTGTTAAATAGTATATTAAATAGTGTATTAAAGATATACTTATGTCACTGAGTAAAAAAATCAATAGGGGTATGTAGCACAATCTTATTTTTATGATATGATTGCACAGTTTTAGTTTTAAAGAAATGTCTGGAAGAATATTCTCTATAATCTTCTTCGTGGTTATCTCTGAGTGGTGATATACTAAAGGATTTTATTTTCTTCAGTATGCTTATCTAATTGTCTACTTTTCAATCATGTTCATGCAATAAAACTCTTTTCTGCTTTAATTTAATAAAGATTAAATTGTGAACGTGAATGCAATCCTCAATTCTTATTCTTAAATTTAGTTCCAGAAAATAGAAGGGAGATAGCATATCCATTAAGAAAAAAAAAAAAACTTCTATAGGAATATGCACAGGGTAAAAAGAAAGTGCTTACTGAATGTAATTTACTCAAGAAGGAAAAAAGCAAGAATTTAGTTGTTCTAGTTTGTGAAAAAAAGTCTACTATTTTTTGAAAGTTTCATGTCATTTTATATCATAGCATATAAAGTTATGTAAGCAGATTATGTTTCTTCATATATATAAAGCATAGTGAAGACAATTTTGTAAAACTTTAGAACCTAAAAGACCTGGACTAAACTTTGACTCCAGACCTTTACTGTTCTGTGAACTTAGGTAAAATACTTAGCATCAGTTTCCCAAAGTGTAAAATGAAGAAAATAAGACCACATTCATAAAGGTCACGTGAGGATCAAATCAAATACTGCATGGCCAGTGGCTGATGGACCAGAGCGGTTCACACAGTACATAGTCCACATTACTCTTTCTGCTATGACTTTTAGTCTTCATCACTTAACTGTGAAAACAATAATAGTCTTCATAAAATGAGAACTTACATCTGGATTTTACACATTAAATGGTGTCCATCAAGCATAACCTGCCATACTTTTATTATAGGCAAATGAATTCCTTACATGGTTTGGTAAATATTTGGTGAATGAGAACTTTACTTTCATTCAGCAATGGAGAAAAAGAGACAAAAAAGTAATTACTTCAAAAGTAATTGTTCAGAGTTTGGTGGAGGAGACAAATGAGTAAATACAATGATCATTTGGTTACACAGAATTTAGGAGCATCTGAGCATATTGCCCAGCTCCAGAGAGCACCATGTATCACACTCTATGGGCCTGGGGCCTCCACAAAGGTACAGCCCTGGGCTCAGGTCAGAGCCCAACTTGGCAAAGATGGAGGTAAAGTCAGAGATGGCTCCGCATGAGTCTACTTGAGTTGACTGTGGTCTACCTGAGTCCTGAAGAATAAGGAGATGATAAGGAAGAGGAACAGCAGAGAGGAACATGCCACGAGAGGAAGGAGAATTTATAAATGCAATCTGGAAGAATGTGGTTTTCTCTTAGGGGACTTTAGAGAATTCAGATTGAGAGAAAATAGCTAGCTGGGAACAAGTAAGCATGGAGGCTAGTGAGTACTAAACAAGATCTACACACAATATCAATTGGTTTGAACTTTACTCTAAAAGCAATGGGGAACCACTGAAGAGTTTTAATAAAATAGAACTGACAAAAGTATATGAAAAAAAAAGAACAGTATTTAATTCCTTATTTGTCTATTTTAGTTTAGAAATGGAGATGGTTAAATCCAGTTTCTCTTTTCTAATCAATTGTCTATTATTTACCAGAAAGAGGTAATAGTATTTAGTACTGCTAGTAGAAATATAATTAAATTTCCTCACTTTAGAGCAATTTAATTGGAAACTCAATGTCACAATAAATGCAGCTATTCATCATTGATGTCTTGTACTCTATTTTTTGTTAAACAATTTTCACAGATTTGCAATAAAACAATACAAACATGCTGTTTTAAAATCTAATCTTCAAAAGCAGATGATTATTAAATTAATATTGGACAGGATTAAAAATTCATTGCAGGACTGAGATCAAAGAAGACCATCGATATGGAAAGGTTTTTAAGTCTCCAAAGTAAAAGCTACTTCAACTATTTCTTTCACGAACCAGTTCACCCTCCATGTAAGCTGAAAAGGACAAGTCAAGTAGATGTAACTGATTGTGTTCTCTGAACATTTTCAAAGGTCTCTGCTGTGTCAGCTTCAAAAGACACAGAGGGCACCCTGGAGACATTTCCTGGCATTCTCTCCATTGCCTGGGTCTGATGAGGACAAACTTCTTTTCCCCCAAAGAAGAAAACTGGGGAAAGTGTCACTTTTTTTAATCATTAATAATTTAGTGCATTGGTTTCAATTCCTACCAGGCACCCGATTCTTCTCTGGGAGCCACCAACACAAAGATGAGCAGGTTAAAACCCAATTCACACATCAAGACGTAGATCAAATGTGGTTTCTGGATCCCCACAACCAAAAGTGATTTCTCCAAGCTCTCAAGTCCTTGTCTCCTTATTCATTCTGATCTGACGCCTCTTAGCACAGACAAATGCTGTAAAGTGAGTGTGGAGCTGTGTATGTGACTTGCCACCTGCAACTGTGGGGGCTTTTAAATCACTTCCCTTAATTTTAATATTCCTCTTCTGCAAAACGAGGTGATGCATGTGGGAAAAACAGAATTTTTTAAGAAAGGAGGGAGGGAGGGGAGGAGGAGGGAAGGAAGGAAGAAAGGAGGGAGTGAGGGAGGACCTTTATTTATTTATTTTGGGTCTCTACCCTGGCTCCAAGTCATGAACCTGGGTCCTTGGGCTCCACGTGGTCTGTACGCCAGCAACTCAAGTCACCCGAGCTACAAAAGTGCACCCTGAGAATTTTTTTTAATTGCCATTTATAAATATGCTAATTGACATGCAGAGAAGTTAAACTGTTTCTCTAAAGCTATAAAGCCGATGACTAAAATGTTTCTAAAGTTCTGTCTCGTATATTTTCCACTGAAACACATGACCTCCTACAACACTGAATCTGTGAGTGGTAAACGCATTCTCTTTCAATACCTACCTGCTTCATGAATCTCTTCTTTGCCAGTATAAGAGGAAAACACCTGCCTAGAGAACTTGTATTGTTGTTCTCGGAAATTATTTTGTAAGTAGTCCATCAGCATGACATACCCAGACTGCTGCATTGTAAGGACTTCACAGAAGACAGCCAACTGGAAAGAAGAGAATTTAAAGTCTAATTTAGCATTATCAGCTTCAAAGGCATCACTCAGTACATGCTTGAAAACAGAGATTCTTTAGGAACGCTTAGAAAATAATTCTCTTTCAATTGCTTCTAATGCTTCATTTGTTTGACTTTCCAAGATTACCTGGCTCTCAGAGATGCTCACGGTGTCTTTAAAAACAATCCAGTCAACGCTGTCTGTGCAGGGAGGGGAAGTCAAGGAGCCGTTGTAAGTGTAATACTTGTCGGTTGAATTTGGTAGAAGGTTCAGCAGTATGAATGGATCTAATGCAGCCTGTTTCCCTACAAAATAATAACATACACCTCAGCTGGAATCCTAGCACGGGAACTGAGCTGTGCAAATCTTCTATGAAACAGAAACACATACTTGTTATATATTTAATCAGAAATGAAATTTTAAGAATATTGTAGATATATTTCAAAAGTGCTGGTAAAACTGGCATGCTCCAAGTTTCTTATGTATATTTTCACTAGATAGTGTTAAATGCCTTGTCTTTATATCAAGATATTGGTGAGATTACTGTGCATATAAAGATATTCAGAAATCATATAATCATATTGATAAAGTAAAACTATTTGATAGCATTCAATATCTCTTTCTGGAAAACAAAAACAAGACCTTATTTTGATGACTGCAACCTTCAAAAGCCTATAATAAATACCGTATTTAAGGAGGATTTATTAAAAGTCTTTCCCCTAGAGATAAAGAATGAGACAAGGACTTTGTGTTATCACCACTTAAATTTAGCATTAAATTGGAAGACCAGGTTAATGCAATAAAGTAAGAAAAAGAAAAAGTCATCTAGACTGGATAGAAAGAAGTGATATCAACATAATTTTCAAGTAATGTAATTGTGTATGTAAAATATTGAAAATAATTTAGAGTTTCTTGGAGTTAATAAGTGCATTTGGCAAAGTCACACACACAAGATCAATATACAAAAACTAGTTTTATTTCTATGTATCAGTGTCAAAGAACAGAAAATGAAATTTAAACCAACATAACAGGCGAACAGCAAGATATCAAGTACTAGTGATGCATGAAAAAAATCAATACTGATAATTACAAAACATTTTAAAGAAAATTAGATAAAATATCAGTGGAAGATAACATGTTTATGTTGAAAGATTCAGTATGACAAAGGTGCTGATTTTCTCCCGAACTGATTGATGGAATCAATAAAGTCTTAATCAAGATCCCAGAAGTGTGTGTTTGTGTATGTTAACTGGCATGCTTTCATATTTAATTGGAAATTCAAAAAGAGTTAAGACAATCTCAAACAATGCCAGAGAACATTCATTATAGGATAGAAAGACATACTATTTAAAGCTATGTAATTCATGATAGCATGGTATTTATACAAAGGAAGAAAAATAAAACAATGCACAAGAATAGGGAATCTAGACTCATAGGCAGTCACTTAATTCATGAAAGGCTAAAGTACTATGAAGTGACAGCAAATGGCTTTTTCAATAAACAGTGCAGGATTAATTAGCTACCTTATGGAAAAAAGTGACTCTTATTCCCTAATACATAACAAACATAATTCAGCTTTAAATAAAGTGTGGTACTTAATGTGAACAGAATAATAAAACTTTTAGAGGAAAACAAAAATTTTCATAATCTTTGGGGCAGTTTGAGATTTCTGAAATGGCATACAATAAGTATATTCATAAAAGGGAAAATGAGAAAGTTTAGTATATGACAGATCTATTAGCCAGTAGCCACTATTAAAAGAGTAAAAAGGCAAGACAGAGAGTGAAAAATGCATTCCAGATTTTATACATGTGCACACACAAAGAATAATAAGTACAGATGTATCTTACTATATATATAAGTATATAGAATCTGTATCCAGAAAAGAGAATTTCTACAAAAAAAAATCAGTAGAACTTTCCTAAGTGTTCCATGTGGCCTTAGAACCTGAAAACAATTCACGCAGATCCGTCTCCTGGAATAATCCCATTATTTTTGTTTTCGCATCTTCCCAGTGGTAGGCCTTGGCCAATAGCACTGACTTGGCCATTTAGCTTTCTGCTGATCAGCCCACACTCATAGAGGCAGCAGTTTGTTTACCAGAAAGATCTGTGTCTAATTCGTTTTCTCATCCTCTTAACTGCCCAGCAGAGGGCATGTCCTCCGCTCTGTCTAGTAGATTTAGCTCATTAAGAAATAGTTCCTGAAGCCAATTCAATCTAGTCTAAGTGAGGCAGCACTGCTGCTTCATCACTTACAGGAATCATCTGGGGGAGCTCAGAAAAGAAAAAAACCTCCAATATTCCAGACCCCATGCCAGACCATTTAAATTCAAGTCTCTAGAGGGGTTGGGGGGGTATAGGCAGCTACATTAGTTTTTTTAAAATGCCCCAAATGATTCAAACAAGCAGCCAGGTTTGAAAACCCCAAGTATTGTGAAGCCTTTGCAAGATTTTAGTCTTTTTAAACCTCACTTTCCTCATAAAATGAAATGACTGCAGTGGATAATCATGATTGCCTTTTCCAGCTCTCAACTCTATGAAGACTTAACATATCCAGAAAGTCTCCAAGGGAAAAAAAAAATTCTATCTAAAGGTAACATTATTGAATGTTAATTTTTTTCTATTATACAGAAACTTTTGGAGGAAGGAGGGATGCTGTTAATAACTGAAGTTATTGATAGCAACCTCTAATCTGAATTTAAGACTGAAGTGAAAAATCTGTTGACTGAATTGATAGTATCTTGTAGATGCAATCTCAAGTTTCAACCTATTAGAAAATTCAAATTGCATTTAGTTTAGTCGCTTTGAAAGTATGTCTTCCTCTCCTCTAATGTCAAGATGAGATTATTGGAATGCAGATTCAGTTTCAAGTTCTCAAAAAGTGAGGAAAATATTTAGTTTTTTCTATTTTTTTCAGATTTATGTTTTAATATGAGGATATTTTTGTGATTAAGTACTTTCTTCTTAATCATCAATGAACTGCAATAGTTTCTTTTTCTACTGAGAACAAGACTTATCCTGCAAATGTGCTGTGGAAACGGGGATATAGAGAACTCTCATGAAGAAAAGAACCAGAGTTGGGCTCACTGCTATGTTAGGTGAGAAATAAATTGGTACCAAAGAGTTTAGAGAATAGGAATGGAAAACAGTGGTGAGACCTGAACAGAGATGGTGAAATAGAATTTGGGAAAGAAATTAAAGTGAAAAAGGAAGTTAAGGAGAAAAAATCAGAAGTTTTAAACTTATGTTTCCCTTATCCCAAGATGGAATCCATTCTTCCCGGCTCTGAATCTCAAAGCATTCATCTAGCGTCTCTCTCTCGCTCTCTCTTTATAATAAGGACAGGTGCAGGCAGGAATGAAGATGCGCAGAGGCAGGCACGCAGGAAGAGAGAGGAGGAAGAAGCACTTTAAGTATTTTATTTAGCTGTTCATCTTGGTATTAACCCTGGACCCAGGTACTCGGGATGTATGTGGACGGCACTCTTGGTTAAAGGCGGCAGAGCAATCCCTCCTCTGCCAGGGCATGTTTCATCCAGTCTCTCTTATGGAGGTGTTAGCTATGTCATGCTTTCTTCGTGTGTGTGCGTGCGTGTGCGTGTGTGTGTGTGTGTGTGTGTGTATTTACACTCATGTCCTAAGCTTCTGTCTTAGGTATCTCAAGACTTTTCAACAGTACTTTTCAATTATAGTGTACTTCTATGAGAAAACTGGACTAAAGGTTGTTTTTTGTTTTTTGTTTTTTGTTTCTGTGTGTGTAGCTTGCAAAAATATGTACTTCACTGAATTAACCTCACTATCGCTAACACAAGAATTGCATTGAGCCAACGCTGCTCACTCACTCACTCATTTATTCATTCATTCATCCAATCCTATTCATCTGAACACATATTAATGATTAAACAACAGATTTTTTTCCTCTGAGCGGTGGATAAAGGAAGGAAAAGATGAGGATGGGGAGAGAGAGGGAGATGAAGACAAAGACCACAATAGGGTCAAGTACTAAGGAAGAGTCACTAAATATTTAAAACCAACTCTACTAATCAGGACAATGAGACTTAAGAGAGCACCACTGCCTGTGAGCATTTCTCAAAATAAAAATTCCTGGGCTGAATTTGTGATTAAGAAAGCACCATGAGTTATTCGACTGAGAACTCGCTTTGAGAATCACTGATAAGGTTATCTGGGATACACCTCTTCCTTGCAACTTAAAAGATTTCAACTAACAGCCCTCTCATTTGTGGGCTCTGCTTGGGGAAAGTGAATATGCTAACTCTGCAGCGCTGCAGCATTACCAGCCTCCTACCACTCTGCAGATAGAACAATGGTCTGCCATAGAATAGGTAAGACGGAAGGGAGGGAACAAAGGAAGCAAAGAGTGAGAAAAGGAAAGAGAAATGGGTTTGTCTCCAGAAGATGAACAAATTTAAATGAGCAACTATCCCACACTGTAGTAAGATAGATTTTATAATCAGAAGGATGACTGAAAAGGATTGTATTGCTTTGCTTTTTGATAACTCACAATATATGGAAATAACGGAGCATGATTTGGGAGTTTAGACATAATTTCAGACTTACTGCCTTAAAGCATTACCTTCTAGTTTCCAGCAACAATGGCTGGCAGCTGACATGGAGCAGCCTTCAGTTTACTGTGCATTGGGGAGATTTCTAGATTTTGAAACAAAGCTGGATCTCATCTGAGAATTTCCAAAATGGAAGCATTTAACTTGAGGAGAACTTGTTTTGTTTAGACAGATCATATCTAACAACCATTCAAATAAAAATGACTTGTGTTTATACATGTTTGAACATGTAATGAATATAAATCTCCACAGTGAAGTGGAATGATCTTAGTGAACAGACTAGAAGCTAAACTCTCTACCAGTTACCACCTATAAAGAATTAGGTGGCCTTGATGGATATAAGAATATACTGAAATATTAAGGATCTATTTGGGTGAGCTGATAGGCATATGCCTATTTTATTTTTTGATAAAAGAAAAGAGAGGAAATTTGTACACGGGTAAGTGGATAGAGAGAGAGAGATAGACAGGGTCATGGAGGGAAGACTATCACTTGTTTCCAGCCAGTCCAAGAAACTGTTAGTTCTGCTTATGAATTAAAAGACAGGATGTAGGCAGAATAACGCTGCTGGAGAGTCATGCTCTTAGGGAGGTTATGATGTGGAAGCAATGGAGTTAATGAAGTGCCTCCTCCCTCAAGGAAAGTAGATATTAAAAATAAAATTTTAGTCAAAGAACATGAGAAATTGACTATTAAGCACTTGAGCTTCTCAGAAATAAGTGAAGGAAAACATGACCAGTGTCACAGTTATACAAGTCAGGACCAAAAGCCCCTATGAGCATCACTTCCGTTTTCCCGACATGCTGGTGCAGAATTCATATTTCATACAATTTTTAAACGTAGGCGTTCGAATGACTTTCCTTCTCTCAGTTTGGAGAGAATTCCTCTTCTGACAAAATGAGGGAAAGATTCTTTGTGACTTATGTATTCAATATTGAATTTTACAACCTAGGTGGGTGGAGGGAGGTAACAGCTTCATCTTGTATTTGATTGCACCTTAAAGAAAAAAGAAAGATGCACTGCAGCAGTTCCTATCTTCCTGACTTCTGGAGAGTTTGGTCAGTTCAGGTCTGCACATGTCATTGACAAAGATGAATCAATTCTAGGCCAGGCTTAGGCTTTCAAGTCAAGTATTTATATGAGTTTTGTTTCTGATTTAAAATTCTGCAGTTTCCCAGAGGGAATAATCCTCATTTTACTGATAACTCAGGACAGCATTAATATCCTGCATGGGGGTGCTTAATAAAAATAAAATAACATTAGCAACAGGTTTTCTATCTATTGCCAATGTTGTCAAAAGCACTTGCTATGACAAATGACAAGATCCGTGAGACAGCAGGTGGAATAATATCAAAGCACTTTGCATCATTTTCTGTGTAAGCATTCTTTTTCCAAAATTTTTATATTGTCATCTTGGTAAAGCAAAAGATGAACTAAGGATTCCACCAGGGAAAACATTTTTACTTGACTAACAATTCCTTTTTCTCTTTAAAATATGATTTTTATAAAATTTACTGGTTTCCGATTAGAGAGTCATTGATGTGTTCACAAGGCTGTGACAGAATAAATACATTTTAAATGCATGTTGTAATTATTTTCAAGAACAAAATTAGAAAACTTCAACTTCCTACTGACATTAACAATGAATGATTTTTAAGTGACAAATATTTCTGATAATCTGTTCCTGTATAAATCACCAAGTTTAAGAAGTGAGAGACTGCTCCTCTTTAAAAATGTCTTCCCTTTCTCCTTTGGGATCAAGTGAGTTTTGTGGTAATTCTGTGCACTCAAAGTAGAGATTTCTTCAATAGCTTACCAAAGCGACTAACATTCTCCACTCCATTGATAATTGCTTTGTAATCCAAATTTTCTTCTATTCCAACCTGTCAAAGAAGAGCGATATTCTAAAAACAGGATAAAATATTTGATTAATTGCTCAATAAAATGTAAAGGTTAGTAAATCCCATTTTAAGTTTTCAAAAGTAATGTCTTCCAAATGCTGTTTTTTTTCTCAAATCAAAGCAAAAGCAAAAAAAATGAAACCCACATAACTTTCAAATTTTTCACTGAATACATTTTAAAATGTTATATAAGTCATTGTTAATGCGATGTCATTTTGATGCTCTGCTTATACTATGTACTCACAGAAAAGTTTGCACCAACTGGAAGTGACACAATCAATGAACACAGAAGGTCATTTTTAAACATACCAGCCAAAGATGTGTTATCTGTGAAAATGACCATCAGTTAACATTCCACTTGTGAGCGTTTCTATTTGTTAGGAAGTATGTCTTGATATTTCATTGGATTAAAATGGAATTAAGTTAATGCGACGTCTATGCATAATAATTACCTCAAATAAAACGGATAGAGCTCTTAACTTCCCTTTTCCTTTAACTGCTTCTTCAAAACTTGAAAATCGGTCTGCATCAAAACAGTAGATTTGCATCTATAAACATAGCAATAATAGTTTTATTACATATGAAAGTTCACAAAAGTCAGCAGAGTTGAGAAAATATTTTAACAATTTAATAATTCAATTTGAAAATTTCTGTGAACTCTGATTCTATAGTCTTCATATTTTCAAAATATTTGATGAATTAGGTGTAACACAACTACATTTACTATCGCTTATCAACCTTTAATGAGGAAAGAAATACAAAGTTATTATGTTGCAGAACTGAAATTACCACACTGAGATTACCAGAGGCCATTGAAGTAATTACTTATTGGAATAATTATCAATTGCAATAAATAATCAAAAGATACTTGAACTCTTTTGCTTGAATTCTTTTAAATATGGCTTCATTCTTTCTTGAAGGATATGAGTTTCCTCATGGTCCTGAATTACCATAGTGTGATCTATTAATATTGGAACTCTCATAGACTCTGCTTCTATCTAAATAAGACCCCAAGAGTTTTAAATTCTGCTTTGTAAATCTCCTTGCCTGCAGTGAGGTTATTCCTTGTTAATTTCTGCCCCAATCTTTCTAGAGCAGTCTCTACTCTCACTTAGAATCTGATGATCCTGAAGTCTTATGCCTGAAAATCAGGTAACGTAGCTAGTTTAGTTGAAAGTATAATTAAGGGAGAAGCAGAAAGCCTGTGAGGTCATGAAAGTGCAGCTGAAGCTACAATTGGAGAAATAGCAGGCTTGAGACCAAGGACGGCAGTAGCTCCTGCTGTGTCTAGTCACTAAAGCCTTTTCAGAGAGAGAACTTCTAAACTGATCCCTGTAGAATCAGCAGATGAAAAGGCAAAAGAGACGAATGTGCGTTCAAGTCAGATGGACTGGAAAGGTCTATAGACAAGAAAATTTAAGGGTGGGGAATTGCAAACAGTTTATGAGCCTATGTGCAAGGAGACAGATGAGGCAGGAGGGAGAAACAGGGGCCACAAAAGGAAGGACAACAAGGAAATTCCAGCCATTTGATGTAGAGGGCACTGTATGTGATACATTTCAGCTAATGGGGGGTGTGGCGGGGAGTAGGGGGGACAGAGATGGAGCTGGAGGGTGGGAATGGGGGTAGAGTGGAGGAGATTGACTGGAGAAAGAGACCAATTCAGGGACATTTCATAATCCTAGTAAGAGATCAGGATAGTATGAGTATTGGTTCTGACCGCCACCATTATTTAGGGGCAGAATTGAAAAGACTTACTTGTGGGTTGTCAGAGACCAGAAAAAAAACCCAAACAACAATAACTGCTTTCATTGCTTGCACAATTACTTATAGGGAAGGAGCTTTCAAAAAACAAACATTAGCACAAGAGATGAGTTGAGGGGCTTTTGAAAAAGACAAATATCTGAGTTTCAGTGCATAGATTTTGTGCATTTATTTTGGTTGTCTAGAATTTTTGCTGTTGTAGTAAGAATTCACCTTGATTTTCATCTCTGTTTTAAATAAATAGCATTGTGAGAGAGACTTAAACTCTCAGAAGGGAGTGTTACATGTATTTAATGAGTTGGCTTTTATTTCTTTAACAAACCAAATTTAGTAAGTGTGCTTTTATTGAAAATTATATATACATATTATACCTATAAATATATTTTATATCAATAAAATTGAACTTACTGAATTCACATTAATTTCTTAGTCCTTTAAGAGATAATTCACTCTACCCTTATTTTATTATCAATAACTATCTTGGATTATAAAGTACAATTACATTTAGAAAACATAAGAATTTGAAGGAGCAAAGGTAGCTATCATACCATCACCCAAAGAAATTACTATCAATGTTTTTCTTTGTTTTCCATAATTTTTTTAAAAATAGTAATAATTTATTTTATCATTCAATCCTCAAAAATGCTATAGGCAGGTAACATAACTATTATATCAACTTCATAGACGAGAAAAGGACTGTTTGGTAAATTAAATAACCTGTACTATGTCATGTCATAGAACTGATAACCAAATGGTGAGCTCAGGTTTCAAACTTAGTTTATTTGACTCAGACTGTGCTCTCAGTCACTATTTAATAAGTTTTCATATTTTATAAAATTGGACTAATGCTATTTTATATCTTTTTAAATTATTGCTATTTATCATCTCTTTAATTTACAATGCTATATTCATTTCTGAATATTAACATTGTTTCTCAATCTCTATTTCATACCACGCCTTCCAGAATTTCAGTGTCTTTTACCATCACCTTTTCCCCTCTTTCCTTCCCTACCCGCTCCTCTGGATGTCATTGGAAGAGATCATGTTAAGTGAAGTAAGTCATAAAGAAAAAAGAGAAATATATGTGGAATATATCTTTTTTTAAAGTCCACTAAAATGCTATGATGAGGTGCTCCCTGGTGGAGTAGCAGTTATGTCCGTCACCTCCAAAGGAGTAAAGGCCATAGCCCTGAGTTTAAGTCCTGGGTCCAGGGGTAAAAACCAGTGTGAACAACTAGATGAAAATAAAATAGGGTGCTTCTTTCTCCTTCCTCTCTTCCTGCCTGCCTGCCTTCTCATCTTCTTTGCTGACTGTACCTTTTCCTTAAACAAACAAAAAAAAAATGATGAACCTTTTTGTGTAAATAAAGCATTCAGAACACGATTTTTACAAGTCTTACAATGCTAACTATAATACATTTAATCATTTAATTTTGTTTCAAATTGATATGGTTATAAATATATCTTCAACATATACATTTCTAAGCATGTCATGAATTTTTTTAGGCCAAATTATTACAAACTGAAATAGCGAGTATTGAGAACAAAATATTGAAAATTCTTAATAAAAACATACAAAACTGTTACCTAGAAAAACCTACCAATTTATACTCTCTTCAAACATGTGTGGAACTGTTTAACCCAAGACATGCTATTTATACTATTATATTTATTTTGTCAATTTTAAAGCTGAAAAATATCTCATTCATTAGAATTTCTTTGATTTTATAGTATGTTGACAAAACTTCCCTCCTTCCTACTCTGCTTTGGAAAGAATTTCATTTATTCACCTACTCAACATTCATAGATCAACTATAACGCAGCACTCTGGGCTACCAAGAAGTAGAAAATCAAATATGGGCTTTAATGAGCTTGTGTTAGTGAGAAAGGCAGGCATTTTCAAGTAAATATGTGTGTGGTATGAATTATAAAATTTGAACTTCAAATTAATCAAATTATATGCTGAATAAAATCTCAATAATTTAGAAAATGAAATCGTAACCATTGAAAACTCTTTACTTGCCTCGAGTGGAAACTTTTGTCCTTCTAAACTATGTTCTGATCCATCAGATGACATGTTGCATTTTCCCCAGTGAAAGTCTATCTTGCTTGCTTTGAACAGCACTTCTGAAACTCCTCCACTGAGATAGTAGTCATTTGTAAGGTTAATTTCCACTAAAACATATAAAATAAAGTTACATCTAAATTTCTTAAAATCAAAATTACAAATTTCAAATAAATCATCTTTTATTAGAGGTGCATTAAGAAAACTATTTGATAAAAAAAAATTAAGTCACCTTTTTGGAAGCTGAACTTTAGTATCTTATTGCCACAATGGCGAATGAAACCAAAGACCTTAACTGCTGTACAACTCTAGGAGCAGAAGACATATACCTGCCCTGTTTATTTGGGTCCCCAGTTGTGATTCCCCCCACCTCCCAAACTCTGCTTCCTTAAGGCATTTGATAGCAGACAGGGAACTGAGTAAAGGAAAAAGAAAGAGAGGGGTGGAGAGAAGAAAAGTCTTCTCTTAGGAGTTCTCCCGCCTTCTCATATTCTGCCCATTTCTACTCTTTATTATCATTGCCTCCTGTCTTTATCTCTCTAGTCCTCACCCCAGACTTCATCAGGCTCCAGAGCCTCTGTCTTAGGCAGTGATGACTAGGAAGGACAAGAAGCCTATTCCCAAGGAAGGGTGTTAGCCATCTTACATTTGAACTCTGCATGGCAACCATTAGAATCTTAATTTCCCATCCCGAGTTCCACAGCAGATATTAGATGAGTCATTTGGAGGTGAATAATTCTCTTGAGAGCCTAATGCAAGATCTTAATGTCTCTTAATCAGATTTAAACAGCCTATGCTCCATTAGGCAGAATGACTACTGGCATGAGGGATGGAACCCAGCTCTCATGAGCAGTGGTAGCAGCAGCAAACACAGTAACAGTAATAATGTCAACATGTGTTTATCACTGACAACTTGTTGTGCATGACAATAAGTGCTCTGCAGGTATCAACCACTTCATCTCCAAATAACTTTAAGGCAGTGATGCCACCATAATCCTGATTTTATAGATAAGGAAATTGAATCACCCATGGGTTAAGAAACTTGCTTAAGGTTTCACATGGTACTCTGAAGAGCAGTGGTGAACTTGCAAGGCTTAAGTCTAATGCCAAAGTATTAAAGGCCATGGAAAAAACTGATTACATGCCTTGCTGTTTACAATGCCCTTCAAATTTGGCATTAAAAATGTCAATATCTGGGTCAATATATTTTTATGCATTTATGTAATAATACAACATGTCATAAGTTTCTTAATTATTCAAGACTGAGTGTTTATTATGTATCAGAAACTGATGTAGAAAAATTCCTACTAGGGTGGGATTTTAAATTAAACTACTACATTCAAAGAACTATATCACCAAAATATGGAAAGAGAAACAATTCACTCATTCCAACACAACTATTATAATTTTAGATTATTTTGCTAAACTTTTTCTGTGTGTATATTTATTTTTTCATAGCTTCTTGTTATACATTCAATTTCATCTAAAATAAAATCTCAGAAAAGGACAAGTATTCATTTTTTGAAAACTATCTTGCCCATCCATCATTTATTGGATTGAAAAAGTTATAGTATTACATTTGGCATGCTTAAATAATGACAGACTTAAAATTTAAAAAAAAACTTAGTATTTCCTAAAGATGGTATGTAATTTTAAACTTTCTACATAGTAGAGGTAATTTCCCTTCTTATATTCAGTTGTAATTGCTTTTCATATCCAAATTTTGAATATAGTATGAAGATGAGCAGATAAGGTAACTGTAATGTCCCCCTAAAGAAATAATGATTGAGTGACTAAACTGTAACATTATCAAGTACATTAGCTAGATACTACATTAATTTATTACATCTTCTAGTAAAGATGTCACTCTTGTTATTGAAGAACATGATGTAATGACTTTGGTGATTCAAAATTCAAACTTTCCTCTAAACTTCCAATTTTCTCTCATCTGTTTGACTTCTTCTAACTGTAGTTTCTATCTCATTCATCATACATTATTCAGAGGGAAATAAAGTGAAACAAATCTAAACAAACTCTAGGTCTAAAAAAAAATATTAAAGTCATAAACAAACTGCAGGCATTTTACCTGTTTTTCCAGTGTTATGAATGAATGTGTTTTCCAAAGATGCTTTCTCCCAACCCTGAAATTTAAGTTTCTTAAGATTCACATTTACTTGTGTAAGATCTTCATCAATATTGATAGGAGATTGCTTGGGGCTATTACATGTTGGATATTTCTTTCCCCAGTTTTTTTGATTCAGTGCTCCTAAGGAAAGGAAACCATAAGAAGTAAGTTTCTTCAATTACCATGCAAAGATGACATTTTATGTTATAAAGTAGTTAATATATTACATAAAAATAGATACAGTAGCAGAAAAAATTAGGATCTCTGTGAACTAATTCATAAACAATTATGCCTAGTCTTAGATTCTAGGTTTTAATATAATTCACTATAAAGAGGCTTCCGGAACAACCATATCAAGTATGGATTCAATAATGACTTTGTTTAGTCATCACACTCTTCCAATTAACAGAAAGTCTAATGGTCACATCAGGTAATCAGGGCCAGCTCAGGGTTCCAGAGCACCAGGGGTCCAGATGGAATATGTTCTGACTTCCTTAGTACTCAGTATGGGGCAAGATCTCCATCATCCCCTGCAATGATTGCTTTAGTTTCATTTTCACGAGCTCAGGGTCTTATTTAGAAAAACCATCACCAGGCTATCCTTGAAATATCTCCTCTCCTCCCCTCTTGCCCCTTTTCCTAGTCATAAACCTTAACGAGGTTTTGTTTTTTATCAATAAGAAAAATAACCTAGGGGTTTCTATGTAGAGTTTTGCTTACAGTTAAGTGAACTTTCATCAGTTCTGTTGAATGCACATTCCTCTCACCAGCCTGCCCTGTTACCTCTATTTCACCCCTACTGAGACCGTGACTCATATCTCCTAATCTTATTTAATATGATGGGTGCTAAGAACAGGTATGTTCTAGCTAAAGGTCTATTAAATAAATTAAATGTTGCAAGTCCAAGTCTTAAATTTTTCTGTGGTCAAACTCTAGTATTTCTGCAGTCATCCCATGAATTAATTTTCAGCTCATGTCTTTTCAAGCACTTTTCTTTTAGAAAATGATTATGGGTAAGGCCCAGACTTCACATGATTTATGTTTAGGAAAATTGTAAGTAACCACATGCTCCATACAACTCAAATCTATAGAATCTTCTTTTAATAATGAAAATCAGTGATGACTGACTTCCATGCCAGCTCTCATGAAGTGACAAAGTTAACTCTGTGCGATTTAACCCAGGAAAGAAATAGTCACACCATAATACTACCTATATAATCAGGGAAAATTAGGTAATTCATCTCCTAGGGAGGCATCTACCAGAATCAATAGTTGCTGCAAACTTCACATTTTTAAAAAATATAGTTTTATTCTTAGAGAGTGGTTGAGTGTAAGAGGCTTTAAACATTCAGTGATATGCATTTTGGCCTCGAGGAACAGCTTTAACGGTTTTAGTATTAATATGTTAATTTTATTGTAAAGAACATTGGCATGGGGACAAGAAACTGCTCTTAGTTTACAGATGTCAAGGCAAGAGAAATATAGAAACTGCAGCATGAATTAATAGGGTCCTTTTTATGGTTTAAATGTTTATATAGCACAATAAATTCCATATATCTTTAGGAAGAGTCTCGTAGTTGTAGAGCACAATAGCAAAACATTTTAAGTCTTCAGTCGCACTGCATGTGATTTATACACCTCCTATTTTTCTATAGAATTTAATGATCACCTTTGGATTCCAATTTGACATATTCACAACAAACACTTGATATTGCCATGAAACATGCTCCTCCTATAATATTTGCCATCCCCTGGACTCAGAAGTCCTCTATGCTTCCTCAGCAAGCCTTTTGGGTCTACTTTAAAAATTATATCCCTAATCAAACCATTTCTCAGTTGCACCATCACCATCCTAGCCAGGCCGCTGGCATGTCTAGTTCATGTCTTGCTATCCCACAAGCAGCATCACCATTACCCAGGAGATTGTTAGGAGAGTCAGTCCTTCACTGAAGCCTAATTAAGTCAGGATCTGCATTTTCACGTAATTCCCAAGAGATTCAAATACCTGTTACATTTTGAGACGCACTGACTTAAGGCATCTTCAGTGCCATGTAAATGATCTCTAGCTTTTTTTCTTGCTCCTCCCCCAATTCTGTTCTCTACTTAATGTGGTAGACAGAATTCTGACGTGACCTTCCAAATACCAACTCCCTAGTATACATGCCATAGGGCAGGATCTATGAATACGATGGGCTAGTCATGTCATGGACACCAGGTTCTATATGATGTTACTATTCGTATCTTCTCTGATCTCCCATCTGCCTTGATCTCTCTGTTCTAGTGATAGTGGCTTCTATTCTGTTTCTTGAGCATGTGACGTTCTGGGGCTTGTGACCTGGCTGCCTCTTCCACTTGGAATCCTTCCCAGATATCTACAAAGCTCACTCTAACACCTTTACCGTCTCTGTTCAAACAAATCTCATGAGAGAGGCTTTCTCTGAACATCCCATAAAAAATACACTCCCCTCCAGTCATTCCGCATTCTCTTTCCTTACTTTTCAGCTTTTAATATGTTGTTTATTTATTTATTGTTTGTATACTCCAGCACCTAAAAAATACTAAAACAAAAATCTGGCACATAGAAGTTTAATAAATGTGTGTCAAATGACTGAATCAAGATAAAATTGATGGTGCTTTTGGTTTAATGAGTTTGAACTCACAAGGGTCTAAGATGAAATGGCAACAGAAATAAAAGACCAACTAAAGGCACAGCTCGAAACTCAACTGCAGGTCATAAATGATGATTTAGTTAATTAGCCCCTACTAAACTTCTGATGAGAGGTATCAAGAAAGATCTGATGCTCAATTTGTATTTTGTATGACATTTTATAGCACAATACTCATGAGTAACTAGGTATGGATGTTTTTAACTGGATGTTTGAGTACATCAAATGATTATACTGAGTGTGACCCAGTTGAAAACATCTACTAGATCGCGGTACCACGTACAACACAGATTCAAGAAGTCTTAATTTTTGTGATCAGAAGAGTCAAACAAGAAGAAATGAATTTTTGAGGAAAAAAGTTGCAAAACAGATAAAGTCCATACAAATAAGTATTTAAGCATCTTCCTACAAAGGACTCTAGAGAGGCAGTTTCAAATCATAAGCAGATTTGAAAGGTTCCGTAATATGGGAAATTGTGAATTTCATTCAGAATTTAAAAATGTTGTTCTTCAAAAAAAAAATGACTTGTAAATATTCTTGTGAATAAAATTGTGTGGTCTATATGCCCCTTAGGGAAAATACCACTGAAACTTAAAAAAAAAAACAAAAAACCTTGACTAGAAAACCAAGGGAAGTAACCTAATAAAGTGTTAAAAGTTAACCCAAGGATGAAGGATCAAGGAAATGAAAAACATAAAAAATATTTTACTTGTCTTTAACAATAAAACATTAATCTTATGCTTAATTAAATATTATTTATTAAATTTCCCAATTAATATTTTAATGTGGCCATCAGAGACCTCAATCTATGTAGTGGTAAAAGCCAGAGGTACCTGAGAAAGCAGGTGTGCAGAATTAATCAGATCGAGATTGCATCCACCTGAGTGTTATTAACAATGCTATGAAGGAAGAAATTAGGACACTCAACTGTAGGTGCACCAGAAGATTATCAAGGTGATTTATCCATAAGAAGAACTGCAGAATACTAAATGTCATTCTAGAGAATTAAATAAATTATTCAGTCACACATTCATCCACTCTTTCATCCATTTATTGACTCACCTAAATTAGTACCACTCCTATAAATGGCCTGTGCTTACTTCTACTGGAGTATTTAAAAGACTGTGTTTTGTCTATCAACTTATCTATTTCATCTATATCTTATGGCCAAACTCTGAATCCGATACATAGTAGAGACTAATAAATACTTGTGAAATAGTCTCAGAGCATCAAATGAAGGCATTTAATATTACTGTGTACCTTCTATTCCAAACAGAATGGAAAGCAATTCTAGGCTCTGGAAGAGATACACATGAGTTCAAGTTTGTTTACTTGCTTGTTTAGTCTCACAGGCTAGAAAACTGGAGACATGTTAAATGAAAAACAGACAAATGCCTAAAGGAGTAGATGGGATGAAAGAAAATAAATATCAAAAGTAGACAATGCAGGCCTTGAGGGATAGAGAGAATCTTGACAGAGAGGGAGCCAAGAGTATGTTTAGTTGAGTGATGAGCCTAAGAAATCTGCCTGCAGAATAGTGCAGACAATGATGAAAGAAAAACAAAAACAACGAAACAGTCCAGTTGGGTCCACTGGGCAGAGAGGATGAAAGGATGCTGAGGAATTCTAGAGAAGGAAGAGGAAAGAAGATGGCGATCAAATGCACCTGGCAGGCCAATGGGAGGCATACAGAAGCTTTGGAAAAGTAAGAGCTCACAGATGCCTTCTGAGAGAGATTAAACTGGAAGGAAAGCAGGATAGGCAGAAAGGGAGAGGCTGCATAATTAGCGGACATTTCCATAGGCATCTGCTAATTGTCTTCATTTGATTTTTACAGAATCCTTATGGCAAGAGACTATGAATATTTAGGTTTCTGCAAAATGCATACAGAGAAATTTAATACCCACTTGATTTTATTTGGAGGTGGGAGTCTCTGGGAAGTGATTAAGTCATGAAGGTAGAAGCCTCAAGGGTGGGATTAGTTCCCTTAAGGAGGAGACCCCAGAGAGATGCCTCACCCTTTCAACCAGGTGAGGCTACAGAGAAAAGAGGGCAGTTTAGGAAAAGGCTCTCACTAGATATCAAATGTGCTGGTGCCTGGATCCTGGAGTTTTCAGCCTCCAGAACTGTGAGAAATAACATTTTTGTTGTTTATAATCCAGCAGTCTATTGTGCTTTGGTATAGCAAACCAAAGGAATTCTGCACATACTCAAACTACAATACATCTGTCTCCTCTTTATGTTATAATTTCATCACCTTATTCGTGACTGGCACTTAAAAGAATAAATACATGTTTCAATAAGATATCTATAGCTACCTCTGCCTCAATGTTCATGTTCCATATATCTTGTTCAATTAGTGTTCTAAATGTAAACACACTGATGTACCCGGTAACTCAGGTCTAAGCTGCAGCTGGGGCATAGCTCATGTAAAGCCCAAGGACTGAAATTCTCAACCCCAGGACTGGGGGGGAACATAAAAAAATAAACAATCAATGAAAGTGCTTCTTCCTTCTCTTCTGTCCTTATTAAAAGTGCTTCTTCATCCTCTCTCTTCCTCCCCTGCTAAAACAAACAAACATTTAACTACAACACATAAAAAACATTCTTTGTAGGGAAACATTACTCCATTGGGGTCTAACATAAACATATCAACTAAGGAAAACTGAAGTTTGACATAAAGAAGGAATAAGTAAAAAAGCAAACAATGCAACAATGAAAGTTTTAATATTGGCAGGAAAAAAACTGATGAAAATGAAAGTCAAAGAAAAAAGCCATTATTATCTTTTTTGTATTGTTCCTAGTTTCTCTTTCTAATATCAGAAAAAAAAATGATAACAATATTTTCAGTATTTTGTTAAGGCTTTTGCAGAGACCTATTAAAAATTCACAGAAATAATAAAAATCCCAATGTTGATTTCTTTTCCAGGTTTTCATAAATTGTTATTTAATAATATTTGAATAGCAGTAGATTTAGAACAGATTCTTAAAGACCAAGAAAAACAGGCCAGTTTTTGATGTCAGAAAATGTTTGGGTCTCTATATACTAATACAAAAAATATTATTAAAAGGCAAATGAATGTACTTTTGAAACTAGAAACTATATAAATGTATTGAAAACTGAAGTAATAAGAAACATTTATTACTAACTGCCTCACATAAACACCATTCAAAATGCCATGCCCTATACATCACAGCTTTATAAATTACTGTGGGCATGCTTTATAGATGATAACCAATACGCTCAAATCCAAAATTTTTAAAATCTCTTAAATTATAGAAAGCTATCAGCAGTGACTGACTTGATTCAAATTTCAATTTATTCAATTATAAAAGTGAAATAAATTAGTATCATTTTCCATAAAAATGGAGTGCAGAATTCAGGACTCCAGCAAAATGGAAAGATGAGATACTTAAATAGACATTTTTCAGATGCAACAACAGTCAGCTATTTGAGAAAGACTTCCTTAAAGATAAGAAACTAAAACTTCAAATTACTGAGGAGCAACCACTTAATGATTTTATGTCACGCCAGTAAATGTCATCACACACATTGACTGAAAGCAAAGGAAGGACGTCAAGACAACCATGCTGAAAGGCAGAATAAGGCTGTGTTTATATGCACGAATCAGCATGCCTGCTCAGGTTTGGAGCCAGACAGTGGTTTTCAGAGCCAGAAAAAGCAAAGCCATTTGTGAATGTAGATAATGGTCGCTATTAGAGCTGCACCAAAAACAGATCTAGCATAAGCAGTTTCAGAAAGTGAAGCTGTTTAGTCATGACTGCTTTTTCCCGTTATTATCCATCCTAATGGGACACACTTAGAGGCTAGAAGACGGTTTTTGACAACCTGGCAGGTACAGCCAATCGACACATGTTGGGAAAGGTAGTTATCAAGTTATTTAGGAAACTGATAGTACGAATGTGCCGTAAAGCACTATGATATTTAAGAAAAGTATTAACTGGAGTTCAGTATAAATAGGAAGAGAGATCTGAAACGTATTTCAAAGTCTTGGTTTATAAAATGTAAGGGCTTTTACAATTTGGAAAAATATAAAGTAAACAAACAAAAAGCCGTCAAAAAGAGCAATGAAAACCACTATTCTACAATCAGTGAGTTTACATTTTTTTTGCAGACCATGATGCTGGGGGCGGATACAAGATAAACAGGGTCTAAGAACACTGACAGTAAAATGCTATTACTCAGAAGACAGGTAATCAAAACTGGATCATCTGCAGAGGTTACACATGAAGTCAATAAGCAGAACAAAGAGGAAGATATTCAAAATAGGTGATAATTAGTATTTTAGTCAGAAAGTGAAATTTGGTGCGCTCTGGTGGAGTAGCACTTGGACACATGGCACATACATCCAGAGGTTCAAGTCCCAGAGCAACCAGGATGAAGAACTAAATAAAAGTGCTTCTTCCTCCTGTTTTTCTACCTGCCTACATCTGCTTGCCCTCATTCATGTCTGTATCTTTCCTTTAAAAAAATAAAAAAGAAAAGGAAGGGAAATGGATCCTAAAAAGAAGTAAAGATTTTAGTCAAGGCAAAAAATTATGGAGGTACAACATATAAATTAACACAACAGAATTGAGAACTAAAAGCCGAATGTCGTGTTGAAGGATTGGGGACATTGGAAAGGATTCTTATTTGGAAGTGAGCAAGGGAGAAGGTCTAAGATTGAGTCCCAGGATCCTGACTGGAGCATACCCAGATATATCGTGATAGTGGTCCCACGTGTAGGGAGACTGGATGGAAAGAAAGACTTTGAATCTAGTTTGGGACAGAAGATTTTGAAATCCCTACAAAGAGTGATAGAGTAGCGCCAAGGGGCAGATGCAAAGATGAAGAATGGATTTTCTTTTAAAGGAAAGGTGCAGGCAGGAATGAGGAGTGCAGGCGTGAAGGCAGGCAGGTAGGAAGAGGGAGGAGGAAGAAGCATTTTATTTTATTTAGTTGTTCATCTTGATTGTTTTCCCAGGGCCCCAGGTCTTGAACCGGAAACCTTGGGATGTATGTGGACTACTTCAGAGCACTAAACTGCAGCCATTCAGACCACACCCTGAATGTCTTTTTTTTTTTTTTTAAGATAAAGAGATTTAAGCATTTTATAACACGGTTTACACTGCAGAGCTTCATTTGTAGAGCAGGATGCATCACATGGGAGGAAAAGAGTTTGGAAGCTGAGTCTACTTCAGTTCAATCCCGGCGCCAGTGCAACAGGCACCCCTGGCCTGAGACTCAGTTACTTTATCTGCAACACGAATGAATCTCTACCTCTCAGACTGTGCAAACTATGAGATGATGCAAGTGAATGGGCTGGCAGATAGTATGAGTCTTCTTAATCCCTCTCCCTATTTCTCAGTAAAATTGGAAACAGGATCTATTAGGTGTGGGAGAGAAGCTGGAACGAGATGGGGCTTGAGGAAAACAGTGAAAATTGAGAGTGGACTTTTAGGATTGGTCGGGGCACCAAGTGCTGTGCTGCTGTGGGAGACCATGACCTTGCAGAAGCACCACTCACTAGCATGCACCTGTGTGTGTGCATGCGTGCGTGCGTGCGTACTGCAAATACCAAGTTCTGACAGACTAGCAGAGAGAGCAGGGGGTCGCAGACCTAGAGTGAAGGTCAGGAGGATGAGTGTGGTGGAAGTATAAAAGTATAAAAAGGCAAATGAAGATGCTGGCAAGATGATGTTGAAGCGTCCTCTCCCCTCCTCTCATCTCTGTTGTGAGAGGAAACAGTTTTTTTGTTGTTGTTGTTGACTTTTTTTGTAAAGCTATCAAACAGCTACAGCTACAGCATCCTTTGTCAACTGTCATTTTCAGTTATAAAATAATAGAGTGAGCATGATGAAGCCTGGTGCAATGTTTCTGCTTCTATCACCTGGTATCGAATATTTGATTAATCAAAATCAGAAAGATCACAGGTGACATTTAACAAGCCCCAGAAACCACCGAGCGGTCTGATTGTTCTATCGCCCTCCTGACAAGTCACCATTTCCAAAAGAAATCTACTTTTTCTCAGTCTTGTTAAAATAGTATCATGGCCATTCCAAACCAAGCATATGTCCATATAAATCCATTTATATAGGTATCATTGGAGGGAAATGATGACAACTAAAATGTGTTTCTTTATGAATAATTTATAATAAGCAGCCCAATGACAGCTAACAGAATCTAAGAAATAGCTGATAACAAATTACTACCCAAATTAAAAATCTGAAATGAAAAAAAGATGGTTTAAGAGATAATTAAACCAAGCTTATTTTTATTTAAAGATAGCAAATTTATACTTGGTTTTAAAAATCTTGAAGTTGACTTTATGGATTATAGTTTTTTTTATGTTGCGACATTAAGTAGCTTGTGAGGGAGAAACATATATTGCTGTGTTCCTAGTCTTTCTGTTTTCTGAATCTATTTTTAAATGACTCTTACCCAGGAAATTCCTATAAACAGAACAGAAGTCACTTTTGTAAATTCTAACTTATTTTTTAGTGATGACATTTAAAGATAAGTGCTTTAATATACGTAATTCTAGTATATGACAATTTGCAAACCAAAGAAAACAAGTTGGTAACCAATTTACACCAAAAAATGAGATTTAGTTTAACAGCTCATTAAACTAGAAAGTGCTTCCACTCCACATACATAAAAAAGTAAAAGAAAGACTTTAAACTAAAATGTTATGAATTGCTGTCAAGGAGCTATCATTCCAAATAAAGATAAAATATGAAAACTGTCATGCAAGTTAATGATACTTGATTTTAAATAAATTGATTATTAGATGACGCTTTATCTCTGATGCAAAATAATCCAAATACTTCCATGGATTCAAATGTATCATTATTTATTTATTTATTTATTTAATTTATTTTTAAGGAAAGGTGTAAGTAGGAATGAATGCGAGTAGGCAGACAGGAAGGGAAAAGAGGAAGAAGCATTTTATTTTTTATTTTTATTTAGTTGTTCACACTGGTTGCTCCTCCAGGACCTGGGACACAAACCTGAGTCCTTAGGATGTATGTTAACTGTGTTCCTCTGGAGATGGCAACCCAATTGCTACTCTACCAGGTCACACTATGATTCAAATGTATCTTACCTCACATCTATCTTGGGTCCAGATCAGTGAAAGATTCTGTAGCAGTTCTTTCAGTAACTATAGATTTAAGGTAGCTTCTCATTTTGGGTTAACAGGTTCCTAGCCCTGCATAATGCAGAGTTAGAGCAAAGCAAGTGAAACAGGCACAGAGAAAAGATGGCCCTTGAGAAATTGCAGAAGTCTAAGGAGGGTTTAGAACTGCCTCAGGTAGCCACCTTGCGAGGATGAGACAGGATGACTTGTGAAGCAATGTAATCTAGATCTTTGAAAGGTTGTGAAGTCTCAGCTAATATCTATTACAGACAGTTTTGACTAGTTAATATTGAGGAAAGGACAAACTTAAAACAAGGCAAAAGTCAACAATATTTTTGCAGAAGAGCAAATTCCTCTGTTCTGGTTAGTTATTGTAATGCTGGTGTTTTCACATATACAGCTACCAATGATAAACACCACTTTTGTAAGAAGGTGTGGAGACCATCAGTCAGGAAAATTGTTCGAATAAGTCCATCTTTCTCACTACTCAAAACAAAACTTTCAAAAGTGATACTTATTGCAAGGTATTGTTTCCTTCAATGGTAGACAACAAGTGGTAAACAACTTTCTCAACTCCAAAAAGTCGCTACTAACCTTTAAGAAGTGTATGTGAAACTTTGGGAGTTTCAAAGAAATTGACCCTAGACCATACCTCTATAAAGATCAACAACATGACTTAGCATGAAACATTTATTCTCAATGACTTCACTGTGATTTAACTTTGCAGAACTCTTGGACAGCAAGTGGAAGGTAGTTTCCAGATGTGAGACCTAACAAGTTCACAATGTACTGTGCCCTGTGATTTATCGCTTGGATCTTAGAATCTTGTAAATCCAAACATAATTTATAAATCAGTCTTTTGATATCATGGTAGAGGAGCACATGTCTTGGATCTTGAGCAGGTAATTGAAAAATGAATACTGGCCACAAAATTTATGTTTCTACATCCAACTTTGACTTTCTGACCCTATTGTCTTGCGCCTGACATTTATTGCCTACTTCCTTCTTCATTTCTTGAAAAAACTCCACAAATATGAATTTTCCTTTAGTGAGTCTAGGTCTAGAAGGAGAAAACATAAGGATAAATAAATCAATGCAATGAGAGTTACAGGTAATCAAATAGACATGCATATTGGATTCATTCCCTGGCGGGGAAGGACTGATATTTTAAGGGATATGATACATATCTTAAATGTATAGAATGTTGTGATGTATTGTTCCTTCAATAAAATACACAGAATTGTGCAAAAAGGGGAGATGATATTGAGTGTAGGGAGTTGAGGTTATCACTAAGATAAGATTGATCCTCCTTTCAAATTCAAGCCAGATCATCAGTCCCCTTGGTAACTAGAGAAGACAACAGAGGCTCCATATTTAATTGAACCTTCCTGTCTGGTATCTTGCTTTGTGCTTCTTTACCCATATCTGGCATTGGGATTCTAGATTACGCTCTGCCAAGTCTGACTCTCCTTAGCTCCTTATCATAGCTTGTCCATCAGAGAATCTCAGAACTGGTGAAAACAACCTAATTCAGTGATTCACACATTGCTTGAATCCTCTATACAACACCCACAACAATAGTCTTTTCTGCCTAGGCTGAAATATTGCTGATATTGGAGGTCTCTTTATCTCCCACAGCATAGTTTATTCCAATTGTGGATTTTTCAGTGTTAGAAAGTCATTTTCTGTATCAAAGTAAGTTTCCCTCCAAAACGTATTTCTCTCCAAAATGTATTTAGTTGGAGGCCATGTAAAATGTTTAGCTATTTTCCCACTGGATGGCCTTGTAAACACAGGAATATTGACACTGTTCTTTCCTGAGCCTTATCTTCTTCATGACAGAGTCACACTTGTTCCATATATATGTCAAGACTCTATTAACCAGAGAGCCATCTTCCAAACATTTCTTAACTTGTGTATATTCTTTGAAAGTTTGGCATCTAGAGCATGGCATAACATTCTTTAAGGAACAAAATATGGAAATACAGATGAGTATTCTAAACTATGAAAGATAATAATTATGATAATAATAACCAAATTAATTTACATAGTCATGGTGTTTGCTTTGAGAAACAGCCTGGCATAATGCTGAAAAGCATTATGGGTTCTGAAGTCAGACTGACTTGGGTGAAAATCCTCTCCCCACCACTTATTAGCTGACTAATCCTGGAAAAGTCTCTTTACTTCTCTGTTCCTCAGAACTAGCCCTCAAAAATATGAATCATCTTAGGATAAACCACTAAAGATTACCGTGAGGCTTAAGTGAGCAATGCAAGGAAATTCACGAGCACAGTGTTTGGCACAAAACAGAGTTACCTACTTTCTGCATTTTACCACATGCCACTTTCTTCTCCCTCAAGCATACCTTCAGTGTCTCTGCCCTCACCAAGGCCCTGCCTTAAAACATTCACCCCTGTTCTCATCCCTGCAGGGCTGCTTCTCTTTCTTCATTGCCAGCAGAAAGGTCCCCTCTTGGAAAGGCCCTCCCACACTGCTAAGTTATTGTCTATCAGTGGTTTTATTTATTTTTTTCACAGTCCTTCTCACATTCTGCAGTTATCTTCTTTTCTTATTTGTGCTTCTCTCTTTCTCTCCCTTGTAGGCTGTAAGCTTAATCAGAGCGGGTACCCTCTCTCTTCTGACAATTGCTGTGTCTACAGAGAACACAGAGACTAATCCTAAAGGAATTAAGTGATTACAATTATTATTATATTATTGCATTAGTAGCACTAAGATGAATAAATCCACTAAAACTTCCCAAGCCTTTCTAAGCAGCTAAAGAGAATTTAGTTCAATGGAGCATGAAACTATTTCCTATGCCCCAGTATGTCATATTAGGAAATTTTAGTACATAAAGAAAACAGTTATTAGAAACCCGAATAAAACCGCTACCATGGCAGATCTACTTAATTTGGACTGTTTTGGCCCCCCTAACAAAATTCTAATAGAGGCTAAGTAAGTAGTGGAATCTTAAAGGGTTACAAAACAAATTCTCGTTGCAACATCTTGCTTTATTTCTTTTAGTTCGAATTCCTGACACAAGTGAATAAAGGGAAGCTCACATTAGATGATATATTACCGAGGCCCTTGCATTATTTTCAAAGCAAAAGTATTTCTATAGAAAAATTATTAAACCCAATGCAGAATTGCCAATTGAATTATTTTTGTTTTTCAATTAAAACTAGAGGATAATTTAAGAGTAGAAATGAGTGTAATCAAATTTCTGCCTTAGTAGGCACATATTTGTGGGCTCTATGACATTTCTTCTTTTTTCTTTTCTAATAAGCATTAAATTTTCATATATTCTCAGTGTGAAAGAGCAACACATATAAAGTAGGAAAAGATTCCATTTTAACCTTCCTTACTTTTTACTCCTTTTTTATTCCTCTTTTAGAAAGTCAGTCCTTTGAACTGCTTTCTATATGATATTTTCATTGGAAATAATCTAAAACTTACAGAGAATGTTTAAGTACAGAAAAAAGACTTTTTTTCTTGAGCATCTGGGAAGATAGTGCTGCGATGCACACGCCCTCACCTCTGCTGTTCTTGGGTTCAGGACACCCCTCTGACGAAGGTCCTTCCCACCGTGGCTTTGTTCTGCTCTTCCATGCCCAGTTGCTTTCAATATGGACATCTGCCTTACTTCACGTGGACAAAAGCCCCATGATGAGTAACCACCACCCCGGATGACATCCCCTTTAGCCTGTGTGCATTCCAACATGGCACACAAGGCAACACTTATGGGTGAATGCTCTCTCTGTCACTAGGGCACTGATCCCTAGCCAGGCCATGGCCTTGACAAATGCCTTCTCACCTCACTCAACACCTGATACTCTTCCATGGTAATCCTCTTTTGTGAGTGCTTGCCTCATCAAGTTTGGAGAGTGGCATCTGGCTCTAGGCCACCATTGCTTCCTTCCACTTATATAAAGTTATTTTGCCTGACCTCTCCTAAGGACTTGAAGACTGAATTTCTTAAGAAGAAATGGAATGGAAAGGAAATGAAAGGATGAGAAAGAAGAGTGGGAGATCTCCAATCCTTTGTCTCTTTCTTAATATTTTACATGTATGCATATACTCATAATTCTTTTCTTCTTACTTTCTATATAAATGAGGTCATATTACATATGATATGACTTGTTTGCTTTTTCTATACATAAATATCTTAGAGATCATTCCACATCAGCATATGCATTTTTACCATATTTTTTAATGGTTGCATGGAATTGTACAACATGGAGATATAACTTATTTTACATACACACAAACACACACACACACACTATCCTTATGCACGCTTCTATTCTTGGACATGAGGGCTTGCTCCAATTTTATTTATTACAATCAAAGCTTCAATCAATGGCTTATATTTTTAATATCATTATGTAAAAATCCCATCCTATTAAAATAGTGGCAAATTTTCAAGAAACTATAATGCAGTGACAATTTCTTTGATTTATAACTTCTTGAAAACTGTTCGAGCATGAAATAACAAGCAAAAGTCTACTTTTTTGATGAAAATAAAACTATTCCTTAAAAATGATTTGAAGACTACAGCAAAGTTCACAGACCAAAATTATTTCCCTCACAAAACACACAGTGATTGGAATTCTCATGAAATTGTTCTTTTAGTAGGATTAAGTGTTCTATCTGTAAAGGCAGTTTAAAAGGCAAACATCATCCCAAAGAGGGCTCCCATGAACTTTTTAGTTCCTATTACTGTATCAGAGTAAGTTCCACAGATAACTAAAACAATATTGAAGAAAAAGAACTGAGAGGTGAATTTGTCAAAGACAGGGAGAGGCAGACATTAGACTTGAGATGAAAGTTTGATAAATGGAAGAACAGACATCTTGCAAATTCCTTAGAATGGGGTCCTGTCTGAGGGCGGTCCTGTTAAGGCAAAACATATGGCATTCAGGGTACTGGGTGGAGTTGTGTGAGGGATGGAGGAGAATTTGGAGGTTTCTAGGGAACAATGGTGACCAAGGAGCAGTTGCAGTGATTCACTTAAAGTTAAAGTGTTTCTTGATTTCTTTTAGGGAAAGATGACAAATTATAAAATGGAGATGGTACCCCAAAACTGCACTCTGCTTTTTTTATTGGCTAACTAAAACTAGTTTCTTTTTTTAAACTATCTTTCTTCTACTTTGCCATATAAAATTAAGAAACAAAAAATAAAGACACCAAATATAATGGATTAGCCATGGGTAATATATCATTACCATCCAGCGTTATTCAGCATTATATTAAAGGAAAACACTGCCAGTTTTATTATTCTGTTATAAGTGCTTTTTAGAAATATTAGGGCTATGGTAATGTCAATGTAACATATAAGAAATTATGTTGTCATATTTAATGAGTGTTGTGATATAATCCTGCTGAGGTTTAGAGGTACTATGGGATTTTTAATTAAATGAAATTATTCCCTTGGCAAGGCAATTTTGTAAGGAACTCTAATAATATTTAAAAATAGAGCTCTTTCTATTGTTAAATATAATCTTATTTAAATTTTATCTCTTCACTCTACAAGGAAAATATTAGAGGAAAATATCAATCATGAATGATGTTATCATAGAAAATCCCACATCCTTTAAGATACATTAACCAAGCCAACTAGACTTGCACATTTGTAGGAAAAAAAATAAAGGGCTCCTTTGACTTGAAATTCCATCAGCTGATAAAAAAGAAGGTTGGGGGGAATCAGAAATTAATAAAGTTACCAAAACACAGGCAGGTAAGAGGCTAGGAAGAAACAGGTTGAGGCAGATGGGATTAGTAAGGATGGACATGTACAAAAACTGAATGAAGTTAAAGCAAGTTAGATCAGGTTCCTCACAATCAAAGTGAAGGAATCATGTGTTCTTGGCAGATTGGTAGCAGGCGCTTGAGGAAGTGGAACTAATAACCACCTATCTCCTTTTAGCAACTCCCACTTTCAATACATCATCCCAGGATGAACAGAGCCTGAATTTATTCAGATACAAATGGTAAGTGGTAAGGGAGGGTGCATAAGATGGGCCTGTCTGTGCTGATGTTGTGGGTGGAGACTACACACAGAATGTAAACGAACCTATCTGTCTCAACAGGCACCCTGAGCTTTCAAAAGGCCCTGCAATTCCCAAAATTGGGTTGAGATATAAAGATAAACCTAATTAAGACATCCTAGAGGCTCTAGCTTGGAAGCATCAAGTTATCCATTAAAATTTGGGGACTCATTTAACTTAAGGAGTCTGATTTCTGTGGATCAGCATACCAACTGAGTCCCCATTTTGTTCTGCTGGGTTAAGATCTGCAAAGGACACGTAGTCTTTCCGAGTTAGGAATTTTACCAATATCCCTTGTCTACCAATGCAAGACCCTTAAATCTTGGAGGCAGCACCATTCTAAAGGAGGCTCTATTTGAAAGCTTTTCTCTACCCTGTTACATGCAATCTCTTTTCCAAGAAATGAGTTAAGAGTCATAGCAACTGATTTGAGGCTTAGTGTAGGATATAAACAGTTGCTACACCTACAGGCTCTCATAAGGAGAGCTTTGAATTCCCTCTCATCATCATTCTCTGTCACATTTCTTTTAGTGGGTATAGACCACAGAGTCTAGAAGAAGTTACCATTATACTTACTACAACTGTCGCCAACACAACAAATGGGAATATCTAAGGATTTGGGGCACAAGGAACTACTAAGAACCTCCAACTGCTCTACATAGTTGAATAGCTCCTTAGGTGGTTGTAGGTGATAACTATGTCTTTTTCTCAATTTCTTTGGTTAGAAGAAAAACTCTTGTTTTAATTTCAGGACACTCTACAACTATTTCCCACTCATATCAGATAGAATATGAGTAATCCTTGTTTTTCTCAATCAGTAGCAACCTGGAGTCTTGACTGAATCCAGTAGAACACATAGTGGGTTGGATGTAGAATTTTTCATGAGAAAGGAGATGTCACATTAAGGGCATAATGACTATCTAATTCTCTTCTGATGTTACTTAACCATGATTAATAATAAGCATTTGACCAAAATAACAAACTGCTTCTTACAAACTTTTGAGTAAGGCATTAAGTTAGTCACTAAGAAAACATTCCATCCCGTGTTCTACAGAAGAGACTGCTTTTAACTTACAGAGGATATTCCTGCTATGTCTAACAGGGAGAGAGAATTTCTTCTCCCTGAACTGGATATGGGTTGAAATGTTATGCTTGGCATACTGCTTCCAGGGTGTGGATGAAGGGGGAGATACAGAAGGTAAGGGAGAAGTAAATATGGCTGGTTGAAGATTTTAGTGAGAACTAGGATATGTTCAGTAGTTTCACAGGAGTTCCCCACCTTGACTAGGTCATTACTAGTCATGGTTTAATTAAGACTTTTTATATAACCTGGATATATACTGCGGATCCTCCCACACATAGGGGAAAATTGATCTGAAGGAAATTAAAGATTTTTTTTTCAAAACTGACAACACTGAAAGTCTATCAAAATATAATATCTACTTAAAATAAGACAATGGCTTGGCCTTTGGCTATTTATTTGGCTTTAATACCAATAATTTTGAACTATCTCCAGAGGATAATAAACTAAAATGACTATATTCAACAGTCATAATGGTGTGGTATCTTTATGCATATAAGTTTAAGAAGTCACCATAAGTCATTTCCTTGACATGTAGATTTTTTTTCTGTTATTTTAGAATGTTAGCTCCAGTAGGGGCACTTAGTTCCTTTTTAGCTTTCTGTTGCCAGATAGGAAGCGCTCAGTTAAAATGAGCAGAGTGAATGAATAAATGAATAAAGTGATTATCCAACAAATCAGATTCTACCAACCACTGTAAGATTTTGAAACAAGTGTTCTGTTAATATAATGAGATCTGATAGATGCTTTCTAGCCTCAATTTCTATAAATAACTGTTACAATTTTTCAAATATATATCCTATGTTTAATAAATTTCTAGACTAGATTTCAAGAAAATGCACCTCAGTGGTTGAAAACATTATTTGTATGTGTAGTAATAAAATAATTTATTCTATGGAGTTGACACCAGTGACTTCAAAAGTGATAATTATATGAGTAACTGTACTCCAAACAACTACTGAAGAAAGGAATGAATCACAAGTTTTACCAAGTTCCCAAATCCGATATATTTCTACCTTATTATCAAAGTTATGAAGGTAGCACTAAATTTTATTACCAACAGTCAAAAAAGAATTGGTAGGAAATTATTATTAACAACATAGTGTAGGAGTACTATCACATTGGAATGTGGAAACTTAAAAACCAAAAGAAAACTTAACTTAAGTATTGGTAATATACTTCTGCTATCATTGGGAGCCAGTTCCTTTGGAATCAGGTCAATAAAAAAGGTTTTAAAAAAGGTTATAAAAAGAAATCACCTTGAAACTGCCAGAGGTAAATGTGTCTAGAATAATTCACAGTAGACAGCTAACTGCCAGACTCACTGATAAGGGATCCTCACTGAACTCACCTTCACCAGGAACCTCCCTAAGTAGGCTCCTATCCAAATGAGCAAATTAATGTTAGTTATATTAGCAACTGTTCATAAATTACCTCATCTCTTTGCTAGTGCAAATAGCAGGTCTTTTAAAAATAACATTTAAATTTCTATTATATATTAAATAGTCATGTAATGTCACTAATATTCTTTTATGTTAATATGCCACAAAGAGCTAATGCACATTTACATATGTAAATATATTCATGCATGTACGCTTTCTCTTTTTTCCTCTACCATCTATTCGATTCACAAATTAGGGTAAAATAAGCAGAGATTGATCTAGATTTTAGATAAAACAATTTGAGGTTCTCCAGACCAACAGCAACAGGATCATCTGAGCATTTGTTAGATATGAAATGTGCAGAGTCCACCTCAGCTTTACTGAATTTGACATTTTGGAAGTCAGACCCAGCAAACTTACTTTATTAGACCCTACATGTTAATTCTAAAGCACACTAAAGTTTAGGAGGCATTGGTCTGCACTATAAATTATACTGAACATTTCCTTTTTCCTTTACCATATCATTGTTTCTTTGGCAACTTTATTTTCAAAAAAGAAGCAAAAGGTAAATGTTTAGGAATATTCTAATTAAGATAACAGAATTCCTCACTGATCACTATTTATACTACTTTTACTGTTACTTAAATATAAGGCATTTTCAAATAGTCACAACAAGCCATTTTTGGTTGATGTATGCTTATATACTATGAGCAAACATACACTAAGCAACTATTGGTGGTACTTTGGCATGACTTTTAGCACTATTAAACAGATAGTAGTTTTCAGCAATAAGCTAACATACAGTCATTGTAAAATATATGAATTTCAACATGTCATAATGAATTCAAGTATAGTCTGAATATGGTAAAAATCTACTTGGCGAAGTTTAATATTTATCTGGCCAACAGCTGTTTGCTGTTTAATTGCTTAACATTCGGAAATTGGAAAGTGGTGTGATTATCTGTTTAAGGCCAAATATTAATTAGGATCAAATAAATATAGCTCCTTAGATCTCTGTGGTAACTAATCTATATAAACATCTTGCAGTGATAACTCATAAATGATTAAACAAAGGCCAGTTATGTTGGAAGAATTTGCATCATATGCCAGAATTTAATTTTCTACTCAATTTACTTTTAAGAATGTCGATGGCATAGAACACATCAATAGGAGTTGGATTTTAAATTAAGCCTTATTTCTTGTGCTGATACATGAACAAGCAATCACAGCAAATACGAGAGCAGGAGTTATTAATATTTACCAGAACGCCTATATTTGGGGTGGGGTCAAGGATCACAAAAGTCACAGAACTTTCTCCCCAAATCTGCTCAGTGGCCCCATGAACATATCCTGAACTGGCTTTCTTTATTATCTCCAGATAACTTAAAGATGTAATTATTCTGCTAGAAGTAGAAACAATAGACTCTACTCTCTGAAGATGACCTGTTCTCCTTTCAAAAGAGAAAGAACTCCTCCATGTCAACACAGACGCCCTCAGAAAATGGAGAACTAGAATGGGGAACTCTTTGATTTTACAGGTCAGCAATGGTGTCGATCAATCTGCAGAAAAATCTGAGCTTCTGGGTGGCTGACTGCTCTGAAGTACATTTTGAGGGCATCTCAAGACTACAGGTTACTTGCATAATTGTTCTAACTTAAAGAAAAACTACACTTTCTGGTAAATGATGTAGAAAATGCGACTGAGCTGGCACAGATTCAGGCAATCAACTATGAGAAACTGATTCTCACGGAGCTGGGATAATGGCCCCAGTTTGTGAAACGAATGCAAAGTGAGTATATTGTGCCACCGCAGAGAAGAAAATCAAGTTGTGTGATACTTTAAGTGCCCTCAGTGGAATCCTGACTAGATCAAGTCTGGCTAAAATGCAAGTGTATAATGACATGACCATTTTCCTAAGAGAATATTATCCATTTCCATGCTAATTAAACGTTATTACCTACTCCTTAAGGATAGAGATGATTGAGCATTTCAAATTTTATTGATCAGCAAATATGTTACCTGCTAAAAGGAAGCAGAAATAGGTTCAGATACCAGTCCTCAGACACATAGACGATTAGGCCATGCAGAGTGAGGAAATAGGAAGGGGCAAAAAACTTGTGTTGCAAACCAGCTTGTTCATCGTCCACAGATTAAAAACTAATTTAAATAAATTTGTATTGTATAAAATATATTTATATGTAATTGTGTTATATAAAATGTAAGACTCATCTTCCCCAACTTGATTGAAAAACAAATATATGCTTAGTATAGACAAACTAAAATATGGAAAGCAAAGAAATGAATACAAAAGGCACCTGCACCTAACTTGTCAGAAATGACTGCTCTTCACACATTTCTTTCTTTTTTTTGATAAATATTTTACAATTTTCAAGACAATCTATATTAATTTATAATAATTTATGCTTTGTATTATCTATTAGTTATGGAATTGAGTTTTTCAAGTTAGAATTTGTAAGTTGATTTTCAAAAACTTTATATGAACTATAAAGCGTCATTCTACTGGAATGTCTACAAGCCTTGTTAGGTTCACCATCATTATAGTTGAATCAGTTATGCATATTGTAGACTACATATCCTTTCAGCAAGTAATTCAGAACATTTAATTATGCTAAAATGGATCCAAATAGATCAAGATTAGCTCTTTCTTTAATGCCAGCCTGGTACCACAAACCCAGGTCCAAAGGCTATATGTAGTCTGCACCTTAGTCGCCTTAGTCATCTGATCCATGTGTGTATGAAGCATATTAGACTTTTTTTATTGATAAACTACTCTATTTTTATTTCTTATTTACATTTTACCTAAAATAGAAAAAAATTTAAAGTACCAATTAAATGGATGAGAATCAAAATGAATATTTAAAACACAGCTCTTAACAATAACAACAACAAAAACCAAGGCACACTCTGGTGGCCTAGTGGTTTAGTTCATTGTAGCACAGTCCATAACATCCCAAGGTCCCTGGTTCAAGATGTGGGGCCAGGCAAACAATCAAGATGTACAACTAAATACAATAAATAAAGTGCTTCTTCCTCCTCTCTCTTCCTGCCTGCCTGCCTTCCTGCCTTCATTTCTTTAAATTAAAAAAAAAATTAATACATGCATACAGCAAAAAGAGACCATATCAAGCACAATGCTTTGGAAATAACACATTTTATATCTACACAAAAGTTTAAACATTTAGCAGCTTTATGCTTTCTGTTAATACCCATATCATCGAAACAAGAGAGTCAGATGTGGTAATAAGGTTTCTCAGGAAAGAACACTGAGATTCAAGACCTAAGCTCAAGTTAATAGTCTTCTGATCACTAGGTGACTCTGGGACAGTGACCTCATCTCTGTGTCTCTATTTGTAAAATACAAACACTGTCATCTCAGCTTTGTTCATTTATGCCACAAACTCTTGCTGAGCACATACCATGTGCCACACTCTGTCTGAGCAAGGGAAGGTGAATACAACACAAGACTTTCCATGTCTGTCTCAGGTCACGTATGTCAAAGAGGAGAGTGCAAGGATGCTTCATGACAGTCCTATAGCTCAGGGCAAGAGGAATCAGGAAGGCTCCCCTTTTTGAAGGAGGTCTACAGGCTTGGTACTCAGGCAAAATTGTGAAGAGCAATTTGAATTAGAGAGAATTGTTTTGAAGAGTTTGGTATAGCAGTAGACAGATGGAAAGATGATTATGGGGGATGGATAGTGAGACTGGACCCAGATCATGAAAGTCACTAGATACCACACTGAAGAGTCTCTTTTTCATTCTGTACAGGACTGGGATCCACTGAAGGGACTGGGATCCACTGAAGGGATTTAAACAGGGAAATAATATAACCACTTTAGCAAGTGGTTTAGCAAGTGCTTTAGCAAGATAACCATGTGATGGATATAGACTTGATCTGAATCAAATCCTGGATATTACAGAAGATTTATTTGACTTTAATTCCTTTGATGAGCACTGTATATGCACCAGGCTCAGTTCTAAGTGTTTTGTATACACTGACTCATTTAATCATTGCTGTGTCCTTCCAGATGAGTACTATTATCATTTATTTTTATAGGTAAGGAAACTGAAAAGAACTGGAGACTAGCAGAACCCAAGTTCAAAATTTTGAAGCCCAATAGTCAGAATTTGTACCTTACCAAACTAGCAAAAGAAGTCCGATTAAAATCTGCTTCCTTAGAATGAATGCAGTCAGTTTTATCATCTTTATCTCATAGTTGTCAAGGCATAGGGAAACCATCCCCCACTATCCCTTTGAAGTTCTTCACAGGCTGGATGAACAAATAAATTAACACCAGCAGGATTAGCTAGAGAAAAGAACAAATTTAATGATATACATATGCAGAATTTACATGTCTGCAAATTGAAGTAAATGGGACAGAGCAAAGATTGATAATCTATACCGAGAAATGAGAAAGGGGGCCTGAGCCATTCAGGAGAGAAGAGGGGGGTCTTCACATGAGGGGAAGACTTCCTATGACAAAACTTGACTCTAGACATCCGCCCTGATTTAAGAGAGACTTCTCTGATAAAAGTGTTGTTTCTAAGGATGACACCATATCTAAGTCTCCATGGTAAGTGTAGCTGCAGTTCTCTCCACATACCAAGCTGACATGAATCAGAAAAAAGTTTGCTCTGGACATCTTGGAAAAGGCCCAATGGAACATTTTTTGGGAACCCACCCCACACCATGAACTTACTGTAAAGTCATGTGATAATGTTCATTGGCTTTGTCTCCCTGACAAACCCTCTCTTACCCCTGCCTTCCTCATAGCCCTTTCTTAAGACTCTTAGTTACTATTTACTCTTCCTTTAGTTTAGTAGCTAAAATGTTGCTCTAAAATCATGCCTACCATCTCTTAATACAAATAAGTCAAAAACTAAAAATTTAAATCATGGCTACTCAAAATATGGTATAAATTTCATTTCTCATAATCTTGGATAGGATAAAGATACCAGTGAAATCAGATGTACTTATGGGTTCCTAAGAATTTGTATCTCATCAGTTTCCTAGTTTTCTATCCAAAGGCGGGAAGAATATTAAATAATGATGGTGATTTTTCTCTTGTCTACAGGTTAGCACAGTTACTCCCTTTGTGTAGAACAATCTTTCACACAGGTTGGCTTAGCTCCTCTCAAGAATTATTGCTCTCACTTTAAAGTCTCTTGCTCCAAGACGCTTTTGCTGTCCTTATGTGATATAAGGGCCCACAGACCTTGTGTCAACACAGTTTACCATTGGCAGACTTATCACACTTTATAATCATGGTGACATGCTTGTGATTTCTTCCATTCTTCACTGCATCCCCAGAGTCTAGCACAGAGTCTGGCTCATGTTAGTGCCCAGCAAGCATCTGTTAAGTTAATGATCTGAAAACGTATCCTTCCTTTGTCAAGGAGTATACAATAACATTCAGGTACGAGGTGAGTTAGGAAAATGATAAGAAAATGACTCCTCCAAATTCTAACATAGATAAACTAAAAGTAAAAATCCTGGCAAGGAGATAATAAGGGCATCATAGAAACGTGAGGAAACTGATGTTCAAGAGCAAACTTTTGGCATTTTGGGAAAAAATTGTTATTTATGAAAAGATTATTTTAAGCTGTTCTTATTTCTTAGAGATGTTTATGCAATGTGAAGGGACACTAATCATACATTTAAAAACTCTAGATTCGCCATCCTCAGTTTAGAGATAACCTCTTTTGGCATAAGCCAATCTTGGGATTTTCTTAGACACTAATTCTGAGTGGTTCTGTTATCATTTCAGTTTGTAGGTGGCAACAGACTACAAAATGCAAACTTTCTGTACCGTTTTCCAGTACATTAAGAATTATAGTTTCTTCTTGTATGCTGACATACTCTGAACTCACAGCACAATATTTATTTTTTGTATATCCCCATTTGTTGCAAAAAGGATTTGGGTGGGTTCTCTGAAATTATGTTATTACTAGTCACAATTCCTCTCAGATGAAATTAACTCTGTGCCCCCAATGACACGGAAGAATGTAGGGCAGTAACTGCAACATATTTATTGGGCAGCTACCATGCTTTAGTCCTGAGGAAACAATGGTGAAGAAAATAAAGCTCTCCTTTAGTAGAAACTTAGTTCTTAGTTTTTTGCTTCTCCCACCAGACTCAGTTACAATAAACTTACCTAAAAAGATATCCACAAGCTATAATTGAGATAAAAGCAGATTGCAAAGCAGTAGCTATAGAAAGAGGCCATTAAAAATGTCAGGAAGGATAATTAGGAAGCATAAGGACAAATAAACACTATTTTTCTTTGTTGGAGATACAGAAGCAATTTCTTTTTTTAGAGCATTTATTTTAGGAAACTGTTCATAGTAAATAATTTCTCCTCTCTTTGAAATGCATACAAATCCTTTTGAAAACTCCTTAGGTCTTTTGTCAGCTTTATGACCCAGAAATGACTTTATCAAGGACCTGGCAGCCATGTTTTTTTGAAAGATCAACATGAAGGAAGCTAGGTACCCCGTCTCCTCGCGTCTACGGGAAGGTATGAGCCTGGCTTTGGTAGGCATCTTGTTCAACTTCCTGTCATAAAGAGTGAAGGCTTTTTTTTCCTCTGTATAAAGCCAATAAGTTAAGAAGATAATCACTCCAATGCCAGATAAATTTGGGATGAATTGCTTAAATTGCAGTCAAGTTCCTACCTGAGGACTATTTGCTGAAAACATGTATTTAATACATTATATCTGCTTGGCTAGATAATAGGATGAGATTCATTTTCAGTTTTGCAATCTTTTACTTGGATTGTCTTGAAGTGATTACATTCTGGCTTAATGTTTATTCAATAGTAAAACTGTTTTCTTGCTCTACTACCTTTATGAAGAGGATTTCTGGGTTGGTAGATTTTATTTTTAATTCTATCTCTTCAACAGAAGACATTAATGGAAGTTACCTCTAGAAGGCAAAATTTCACTATACATATATGTGTGTCTATTCATATCAGTATAGATACACACGATATAGAAAATACTTCTTCTTAAATGAACATATATTATTTTTATAGTGCTAAATCTGTGAAGAGATTTTCATTTTGGGGAAAAACATATAGCATATCATTACTCATGACACTCATCACAGTAATGACTCTGATCTCTATGTTTCACAGATCTCATCACTCAAGTATATTGATCAGAATGGTACCTACTGTCTTCTACTCAGTCTCCTCAGCCTGAATATGGTCACCTCTTCTTCCACTTGTCACTGGCAGTTGTTGTTAGAGACCAGATTTTCCTAGGAGAACCAACCATGTGTAGCCTGTGGCTACAAGAATCTGATTTTAAGTCCAGGGCAGGAATGGTTATGAGGCTGGACTAGAGAATCGAGTCAGTTTTAACATTATTCATGGTGGAGTTCACATTAGTATATAGTTGTATTATTAGGTACATTTATCAAGGACTATTTGTGATGTTATTCTTTTTGTTTTCTTTAAAGCAAGGAAGACAGGCAGGAATGAAGGTAGACAGGTAGGCAGGAAGGACAAAAAAGGAGGAAGAGGCATGTTGCTTACTTATTTGTTCATTTTGGTTGTTCTCGGTATCAGGTCTCGAACCCAGGTCTTCGGGCTTTCCATGGATCGCACTCCAGCCACGGGCTTAGTGCCTGAGCCACCAGGGTACAACTATGATGCTATTCTTAGTGATATCTTTAATATTTTTGATATTTTGCTAAGTGATAGCTGTAAACAAATAAACTCTTGAGTTTTAGATCATTTCATAGACTTTCATTCAGCTTCTAGAATGAGGCAGACATTACTCATCACTTATCCACAGGAAAAGTTACTCATCCAGAAAAGTTTGCCAGAGTATAAATCTTGACTAAACCTCAAAAAATATACAAATGATAGGAAACACTCAATCATAATATGCATTCAATTCAAACAAACTAACTACTACTAAATCTTTTATGAGATTATCAGATAAGTCCAGACTTGTTCAATCTGCTTGGGCTCAAGCTAAGACACTGCCAAATAATAATCACTTGAATTTGTAGTGTACTTACTGGAGATGTCTCACAAGAATATGATTTGATGCATTTGATCCCTACACAATGAAGTAGGGAATTAGGGAAAACTTTTGCAGATAAAAAAACTGAAAGAACAGTTAAACAGCAGGTCTGTCTGAATGTTAGTAATGTCCACAGAGTCTGCCGTTACTTGCCCTCTGCTTTGAGTAGATGTGACAGCCTCCTGCCCAAGTCAGTCAGGCAGAGACCCTACTACCTTGCCCTTAGCTAAAATTAATCTAAGTAACTGGAAAACTTTTCTTTGAATATACTATTTTAAAGAATTAGCAGAATTTAAAAGGATTACAGCAAGAGGTGAAAGTCTTCTATGGGCTCCCCTTGGTAATCATTACCAAGGGTTTGATGTATATCTTTTCAGGCTTCCTTTCTCTATACCCATGTAAATATAAACTTTTTAAATAAAAATTCTAGTTAGAGTTTTAGAACTTGCTTTTTCACTTCTAAGTTGGAAATGAGAAGTGAACAATATGCTTATTCTAAGTGATGAATCAATAGAAAATATGTTAAGATGACATCAGATCCTGTAAGTAAGGAGAGATCTGGACAAGTCAGAAATCAGCCATTATTTTACATGGATTCATATTTTCTTTCTCAGTAGCAATTGCCTATTTTTTTTTCTCTTAGGTTAATAGAAATAAAACACTAACCCCAAATAATTCCCCAAATAAATGCCAAACATCTAACCATAGCATGTACAACCTTATGATTTTTTTTGTATTATGCTCTACAAGCAATATCTTTTAACTTCTATATTTATTGTAATGGAAATACTTTTTAGACAGAATATTCTAAAGAAAAAGAATCAAATCAATATCAAAGTTTCCCTCATACTGGACTATGCAACTGAATGTCTGAAAGCAAGTCCTGTGTAACCTTTCTTATCTATATTCAACCCTTTAACTAAAACGCAAAAGGTGTACAGGTTTAAGAACACTTGAGACTAGATCAATATAAAAATTGCAATTTCAAGTTGCATTAAAGTATGGCAGAAAAGAGTGATATATCTTTTACAAGTTCAGGAAATAAAGACTATATTTCAGTAACAACTACTTCTAAGAATGGAGCAGTGAGGTCATCCATTTCTGATATTTTTATCATTTCTTGATGTTGAGAAGATCTAAAACTTTAACAGAAGGAAGATTTTAACATCTCTCTCATATGATAATGGTGGGTTATGAGTTCATGATATAAAAAAAGATGACATGATTAATTTTTATTGAATTATTTTTGTATAGGTGTTTTCATGGAAAATTTAAGGTTAATAGAAAAAAGAAGTTTCTGAAGTGAGGTTACCATAAAAGAACTGAATCTTAGTACTGACATTCCCAGATTTATAAGTCTTTCTTTTGTCTCACAGTGACAAACACCCCTTGTTGTCCTTCCTATAATAGCTTTAAAAATGGGATTGTTGACTATATTTAACAACCCTGTCATTTCTCAGCAGCATAATTACAGTATACATCCTGAATAGAAAAGTGGTTTTTAACCTATGCAAAAAAGCCCAACAAACCAACACACAATTGAAGGAGTAATACTTTCTCTTCTCCTTCTACCTTCTGTTTCTCCACCCATCTGGTAGCCAGGAGGGATGTGTATTGTAATCTTCACTTATTTAAACTGCGCAATCATTAACAAACAACCTTAGTTTAAATGTTTACATTGAAATAATGTCTGATGCATTGTGTAATATTTTTAAATAGTTTATGGTAAAGCAATGAGCTGTCAGAAATATTAGCATATTCATTAATAGAATTCTATAAGTATAAACATGGAAGGGCAAGTTCTTATTGAAGTTAATTTGAAAAATTTGCATGAGAGAACAATATAAGAAAGAACAGAACATGTTGCTCAAGAGATGCATTATTATGAATGAAACGAGGATGAAGTGGAGTCAAAATGAATTTACTAGAGCCATTCATAAAATAAGTGACATTTAAGAATTTTAAAACAAATGTATCTTGAAATTTTAAAGTTAGTATAATTTTTAATTTTCTAGGAGGTTAAAAAGCATAGAATTTGAAGAAAGCTATGAACCTTCAACTACTTATATCAAAAAGAAAAGGAGAAATGTTTTGTAGTGAAAAATCCACATTTTAAACACTTGTCTTTGGTGTGATTTGCTTGGGAGAGATACATTAACTTGGATAAAGGTTTTTGTTTGTTTTCTTTTTGACACTCTAGAAATCTAGACAAAATGATCAATTCTTACTCAGTTCAAGCAAGGAAACTGCAAAATGTCATCATCTGAAACTTCCTAGTCTCATACAAGGATCCTCATGTATTCTTGGAGCAGAACTTTCCAAATCAAAAATAAGCACTGATATAAGTAAAACAACCCAATCTTTAAAACTTTAGTAAATTTCCACCCTCATTCCAACTCCAGACCTACTACCTCTCCCCCAACCTATTAAAATAAATGACATTTAAAAATAAGTCTATCCCTTTGATAACTAGAATATCTTCTAATGTATCTAAAGCCAATATTCCTTTAGTTATGAATGAGATGGTACAATTTGATTATAAAGCAACGAATTGAGCATAGCTTATGCCCAAATCCATCAGCCAGGAAAGTCTGGCTGACAGGTAGCTAGCCAAATAGGAGCAGATTGCAGGGAAAAGGGAAATCCAGAGCCAGAAAATAGCAGATCAATGGGACTGATTTAACCCAGCCATCAGCACAGAGACACAATGGCGCCAACCCAGTTTAACACACCAAAAGCCAGGAAGTCAGTACCACTAAGTTTAAAGTACAGCTGAAACTGCCAACTTCAGGCCTATGAGCTAAGGCACAGGGCTATGAAAGAAAACAAAGGAAATCAATCATAAAGAAGTCAATATGAAACCCTCCAATAACTTCAAGAAGAGACCACTGATGAGCCAGTAGGAAAACTAGCCCCACCTCAGAATGCTCAGTGACAGGTTGGGCGTAGAAAGTAGGCTGCTAGACCCCTTAACAAAGTAGGTCTCCTGCCCATCAGAGTCGCTTCCTCTCTGGATGACCCACTCTCTCTCACTTTAGGAGTGTTTCTTCCCCTCTTCCTAAATAAAAGCTCTTTTGCGTCATCCCTGTGCTTTAACTCTCCTTCTTTCTAATGCCCTTTCTGGTACATGCTCTCGAAGAATCTTTCCAGAGACACAAGTTCCCACAATAACTGAGGAAACTAAGGTAAGCAAATGTATTTATGCTGTATCATGGCTACTATTGGTGCCATGTCCATATGCAATTGGCCCATTAAAGGAAGGGCTCTGTAGTTCCATTGAAGATAACAATATGCATACTGGTATTTATCTAAGCCCACCAGTAAAACGGCTGTCTTCTGACCCGATTAAGCACACCTAGTTGCTTAGGGACATTGGGCTGCTGGGAAACACTTACCACTACCACTCTATCCTTGGAATGGTAAGAAGTGTAACCCTTTTATTCCTAGGCTACAGACCTTCATATACTGATTCTAGATTCAGGAAGAAAGGCGAATACATGCAGCTTGTTTCTTTTTTCTTTTCCACTTTTCTCTCACCTAGTAAATACCTGAATTCTCTATGAAAAGACTCATTGGTTAGAGGAAATTAACTTGATTTTAGTTCTGTCTCTGAAACTTGGAATTCATTGTTAACAAAACTAAACCAGGAATAGTGTAACCTCTGGAGAGCAATTAGATCATTTCAAAAGCATTTATATATTTTTTTTCTACTATGTAACTGCTAATCAAGAATTTGCTAGTAAAGAAATAAAAAAAAAAAAAATCAAGGATCATGACAATTCATCTATTTATAATTATTTATAATTTTAAATATCAGAAAACTGTTAAAATAACATTTTATTCAATGAAATATTAGGCAAACATTCAGTAACATTATGAATAGGAATTATCACTGAAATGAGAAAATGCTCAAAAGTAATTTCTAGTGTAAATTGGGTGCCTATTCTATGTATAATATATAGAATAATATAATAAAATAAAAAAAACATCCTGAAAGCAACATACCAAATTTTTAGTGTGTATCCCTAGTGGGAAGTAAAGATTTAATTTAATATTCTTTGTGTTTGAATGTATTTTCTAAACTTTTTCCAATAAATTTTTACTATTTTTAAAGTAGGAATTAAAAACAAACAAACAGTCATGACACTGTTTCCCTTCATCTATAAAATAAAGTTCAAATTGGCTAGGCTCACAGTGTAGCCTTTGTATTGAAAATCTGTCATACCAACTGAATCTTATTTCTAATGAACACTCATAGATGGTAACCTGTCATGTCATGGCCCATCTAAATTCTACCCATGTTGTTCCCCCAGGTCTAGAACTTCTCTTGTCCCCAGATCATTATTTCTAGTGGTAACTATTTTAAGCCAACTTCAGATATTCATGGTACTCTCAGTCAAGTCTGGTAATTGTACAAAGCCATTTTTGACCCTGATGCCAATGAATTCAGCACAGAAATTCAGAAGGAAGTTTCTTCTGTGAGACAGAATTCCATTAATTGTTAAATGAAAAAAAAATCAGTACTGGAATCATAACAAAAGCAATTAACATTGTTTGAGAACTTTCTATCTATGAGGTACTGTGTTAACAACTTCATGGATCTCATTTAATGCAGAGAACAATCCTGAGCAGAAACATCACCTTAAGAGCTGAGAAACCTGAGTGTCAAGAAGGATATGTCTATTTTCCAAAGTGATATAGTTACGTATACCTGAGATTAAAACCCAGCTCCGCTGATACCAATACACTCTACACTTTGCCAAATTTGCTAATGGAAAGTCCACTAGAAATGATTTTATATAGGATATATTTTTATTAATCTATCTAATGAATACCCATATAACTAAGGTAAAGTAATGTCTTGAGTTTAAGGCTTACTTTTACATTTAAAACATTAAAAAACAATAAAATTTTTGGATGAATTTCATTACATAATAAAATGTTTACCTGTATAGGACCAGCCAATCTCTTCAACAAGTTTTCTCTGTTGTCGATAGTATCCATAAGCCCAATCTATAACCAAGAAAGTCAACTGATTAATGTGTAGAACAAACTATATATCCAAGTTAAATGTAAGATGCCCAAAACATTCATACCACAAAGGATCTTCGATTATTTCTTCCCATGGTCCCTTCCCAATGTCTCCTCTTAATTCCAACTATTATCATGATCAATTCCATTGTCCCTGTTCTGATAGTGTAAATTTTAGGGGCACTTCTAAAGAATGTTGAAGCTTGGGCAGAAATAAGCAAATGTTGTGGGTAAAGCAGGAGCAAGCTAGAGAGGTTTATCCTAAAAAGATTGGGGTCAGAAAGGGTAGCTTGTCTTATCTCAAAATTTGGCTTCACATTTTCTAAGGTTAATAATAACTGAAATCCTACTGATTAAAGATAGTTTTGAGTTTAAAACCAAGTGTTATCCATCAATACTTCTAGAAGACCTGAAGGTTATCTTGTTTTCAAAATCTGCGTCCTTTATAATGCAAAATGAAATTAGTTACCTTAAGGAAATGAGAATTTAAATGTGTATATCTTGGCTAGGAGAAAGTTTATATATTTGCTCCTTAGAGGAAGAAATGCCTGAGTTGGGTAATGTGATGGGACACCTAGGGCATCATAAAGGTAGTGTATACCTCATGAACCAGAGAGAGTGGTTCTAGATTTAGAATATAAGATATGGAGCATAGAAAGGAAAATGAATAGAGGTTGAAGTCTCACGCTACATAATTCATAATTTTGCCTGGAGCCATGCCTGCACCTGAGAAATGGAGATGTTATGATTTCTTTTCCTTTTTCATATGCCATTATCTCTGAATTCCAGATTGTACAAATATTAGTACCCCATTTCAGCTTCATTGTGGGTAAAACAAATTTTTGTGAGCTAGATTTGGAACCTAATTGGTGTTGACAAAACTGTTCCTGTAGCAAAATTTAAAAAGAGCTTAATTATGAGTGAAGTCATAGATTATTATTTATTCTTATTGTCATACATAGTTATTTTCTCTCAATTGGCAGTTCCCAGGTTCAGGTTTGCAAATATCTCAAGGACATTTCAGAAATTGTTTTCCTCACTTCCATGTTATATACTCTCTGATTATTACTCCACGGTAATAAATTAACTGCTAAACTATTTTATAAATATTAAAAACAGACCAGCTACCAGAAATACACATTCTGGTCCATAGAGTATTCAAAACCAAAAGCTATCTTGGATAAATAATAGTTTTGTTTTTGTGCTAAATTTTTTATTACCTATACATATAGGTGAATATTCCATTGAACATGTAGCACATTTCAACACATTTACTTTTATAACAGCTTCATTGAAATTATGTACATAGAATATAATTCACTCATAAAGTATACACTTCAATGTCTTTTAGTACATTCAGAGTTGTACAATCATCATTATGTACAATTTTAGAACATCTTCTTCAGCCCCAAAAGAAATCCCACATCCTTTAGTTGCCACCTAAGAACCCAATCTCACATTCCCAGACCTACATAGCCACTATGCTATTTTGTCTTTATAGAGTTGGATATTTTAAACACAATATAAACAGCCACACAATACTTGGCCTTTTGTGACTGGTTTCTTGAACTTGTTATAATTAATATTTTCAAGGTTCATCCATGTTGTAGCAGGTATTAATACTTCATTCCCTTGGGTTGCCAAATAATACACCACTGCCTGGTGACTAAGATGGTCTTAAAGTTCCCCCAAACTTGATGAAAGTTGAAATAGATTCCTGAATAAACACCCCTAACCTCCATTTACTTAGAGCAGTTAGCTTAGAAAACATGTAATTTTTTTTTCTCCAAACGAATGTTGGCAAGGATATGGAGAAAAAGTAAGCTTCCTACACTGTTGGTGAGACTATAAATTAGTGTAGCCAATATGGAGATTCCTCTAAACATTAAGAATAGAAATAACATATGATTCAGCTATCTCATTACTGTAGAAGAATAGGAAAACACTAATCCAAAGAGAGCTATGCACTGCCATGTTTATTAAAACATGATTTACAATAATGAAGAGTTGGAAACAATCTAAGTGCCCTTTGATTAATCAGTACATGAAAAAGATAGGACATTTGTATATCAGAATATTACTCAGCTATAAAAAGATAAAAATCCTGCCACCTGCAACAATCTGTATCATCCTAGAGAGTATTATGCTAAGTGAAATAATTCAGTTGGAGAAAGACAAATACCATATGACTCCACTTATAAAACAAAACAAAACTCTTAGACTAGAAGAATGAATAGTGATTACTCAAAGGGAGGACTGAAGGAAAGGAGTGGGTAAATAAGGCAACAGGAGTCAACTGTATGGTGATGGATGGAAACCAGATTTTTGGTGACAAGCATAATGCAGTATAAACAGATGCTGATATGTAAGTTTGTACAACTGAAATCTGTGCAATGTTACAAACCAATATTATTTCAGTTAAAAACATCTTTCTCTGACCCTTTGAAATAGAAGTCTCTTTTAACAGTCACACACTAATCTTATAACCCAGAACAGACTTCTCAGAGATTTAGAACCATCTCTTTGAAATGTAATCATAAAATGTAACAGCACCCTTATCTCCCAGTGTCTGTGAGAAGAAAGGAGCTTAATTTCAGTGGGGTGCTAAACTCCAAGTTGCAAAAAGTAGCTCTATTTTTCACCTATAAATGTTTATGTTTCCTTTGGATAAAGCCAATTAACAAACAACAATAACCTCCTCCAAACATCTGCAGTATTGGGGTTCACCTCAACTGTTAAAAAACTTTACCCACTCTGCTTCATGGAGTCGAGTTCATAGTTGGTTCTGGCTTCTTTCCCAATTGTAATAGCCTTGAATAAAGTCATTCTTGCTTGTTTAACTTGGTCGAGTGTGATTTTTGTTTTGACAGTGACTACGACACCTTTTACTTATCCATTCATCACTGATAGGTAATTGGGCTGTTTCCTTTTATATATATATATATATATATATATATATATATATATAATGGCTTATGCTGATATTAATATTCACATATATTTTATAGTTAAATATTAAATTTTTGGTTCATAATTTATTTTTCAAATAGAGTTACACCATAAAAGTTTCTGAATGCTTAAGAAATATACTCAATTGGATGTTAGGAAGAAACTAAAGCATCATTTGACTCAGATTTTACCAGTCTACAATCAAAATTCCTATTTCAGAGGTAATATAAATTATGTTAAAGATAGGTAAGCGGTTTGTACTGGTTGTAAGCAACAAAAATGGAAACAATAATGCATGGTCCTTCTTCCTACTCCACTAGCCTTCACTAATATTAAGAATTCTTAATAATACTGACCTATCAGTTAACTCTCTTAAGGTGTTTTTACCTGCATAGAAATTCTTATAGAACTATAATTGCCTTCAAAAGAAAGAAAATAAAGCAGAAATTATTTGAACTAATAAATTATAGAGACCTGACTATAGCTGATTTGGTTTGGCTATTAGTTGGAATTTTCCTCTGAAATATTACATGGGTCACATGGAAAAGATTTATCACCAACTCTTAGATGTTTTAAATACAAACATTTTATAATAACTTTTGTAAATGCATTTTAATTATTTCAGAAGATCAAATACCATCCAGAATTTATATTTTCTAAGTATTTCATTGAAATAAAGAAAACAATAAGCTCTTATTTTAATGATCTTGCCTGAAAAATGAGAGTAAAAAAAAAAATGAGTAGATTTTAGCTTTCTTTGTAGGATTTATCACTACACAATGAACATTTGTCCTTGGTTTTTAATTACTTACATTAAGAAAGCTTTTTTTCAATCGGAGATTCCCAGGTGTTGGTAGCTCTCTTTAGCTCCTTTATGCATTGTTCCCTTAATTGTTACTTCAAACAATCCCTTTTACATTCATATGCTAATTACCTAGTCCTTAGGCGTGAGAGAGTACCCCACTCTAAAATTTTTACTTAGAGGTCTGATAGATGAGAGGTGATAGCTCCAATGAACAAGAAAAAAGAAGTTAGTTTCCTTTTCTTCTTGCTGCATTATTTTCTTTGAAAACCAGTAAATCCTACACAATATAAAATCTACTAAAGTGCCTAAACATTTTTAAATTAACTAAAGTAATTTTTGTTTTTATGGAATTTCTGTCATTTATGGGTTTCTGTCATTTTTATATTTTTGTTTCTTTTCCTTTGAAAGCATTTGCCAAGTCTATTTTCACATGAGTGCTTTGTAGCGATAAACCTAAAAAATAAATTTCAGGAATAAGTTGTAGACATGGGCAGCTAGAAAATATCTATCAGCAAATTTTTTAGAGCTACTCTAAAATGGGTCTTAAAAAAATTATTCATGAAGTGACTTTTTGACGTTCTACCAAAAATTGTGAGAAATTAGGTTCATACATGTATCTATGGTTTGGTTACATATGCTTATAGTTTATATATTATGCATGTATATGGATATGTACACACCATTACTTTTCATTTTTAATAATGATTTTACTATATCTTTTGCTTATAATGCTGTGTTCATTTAAGGATACTGAAATTGTTTCTCAGTGTATGCGTATTTCACACCATACCTGACACCAGAGTCTTAGTGTTCTTTACCGCCACCTTGACCCTCTCTCCTTCCCTCCCACCTCCCACCTCCCACCCAGCTGGCAGCCATGTCTTATGTCCTGTGGATTTTGTTGGAGTTTTGTCAGTTCATTTATTTCATTTTATTATTTTCCACATATAAGTGAAATTATCCTTAATTCTTAACTATTTTTCTTTCTGACTTATTTCACTTAACATGATCCCCTCCAGATTGTTGCAAGTTAATTTTCTTTATATACAAATGATCACAACCAAAGCTTTGACATTCATCATATCAACAAAACAAAAAAATCAGTGTTCATTTTTATTAAAAACATCATTATCAATATTTGAAGTGTAAAAATACCTCTGATTTTATTCTTAGCCTAAAGAAAGTCTTTGCTTCATCTTAATCAACAATTTGTCACCTGCATCCAGCTATATAATCCAGCAGTAGTGTTCTAACAAAAGGCACCCATATACCCACTTTATGCTAAAGTGGCGAAATCTATGGCAGGGAGAAAAAAAAAAAGAGTTGTCCTCAGAAAAAGAAACCCTAGGTAGAAAATGATCACAGGTATGTTTGAAGTCCAGTATTCAAAAACTAGATTTCTCAAAATGAACTTTTCCAAGGTAAATAATACTTGTATATTCAATGTCCTTTAAAAAATGCGCTAAGGAATTTCAGAGGAGTGAAAAATGAAGTTGGTGGATGGTAGACATCTGGAAGGCAGAGAAGAACTATAATTGTAGGCAAATTTTAAAAGCCACTGACTGGAGAGATGCGGGGAGAGGAACTGAAATTGCACGTAGAGGGAGGTCATGAGCATTAAGAAGTGGCAATTCACAGAATTAGAGGTTTGGAAGAACAGCTGGGCTCTGATTTAGGGTCCGCAGCGGTCACTAGGACTTTACCCGGGTGTCAGTTCACAAGGATCACATCAATTTTCATACTCTTTGTTTTCATCCCTCTCTCTCTCTCTCTCCTAGCATGTGAACTTTTTAATGAGAAGGACACAGTCTGAGGAGTTGACCAAAGAGTGATGAATATACCTCATCTGAGCATATGTTAAAGAAAATATTAAAGAGGAGTATGCAATACATAAATAAACATTTTTAATTGAAATTAAAAGAGATTTTGAGGAACAGCAAGTGAAGAAAGATAGTTGACAAGACCTGGAAAACACTGGAGACAGTCTAATGTCATCAGAACAATTATCACTCACTGAACATTTAACAGTCAGATACCATGCAGTCGAAGTGACAGTGACAGAAAACGGTTGGTAGTCACACCAGTCATCACAATCTATGACAGGAAACTAAATAACAGACATCAGAATTCCTCTCTCCCATAAGAAAAAAAAATCCAAAATGAGTTCCTTTAAAAAGATAATCAGCTTTTTGATGAAAGAACACATCACTTGGCCTCAAAAGTTCATTTCTGCAGATAATCTCCTCTATCTTTCTTTGTTTGATCTAAGTGATCTAAAGCCAAACTCTGATTTGCTAAAGCAAACTTTCTAAGTAAAATTAAATCTGCCCACGAGTTCAGTGTAATATCTATTATATCACCCATGACAAATTTTCTCTGAATTTTCATGTCATTCAGTGTTAAAGATTAGTTTGCTGTCAAATTGTGTTATCATGCAGTCTGTCTTTACCTACCTGGAATATAAGCTTTTATCTGGTATATATGAGAAAACATTTATAAAGCATAAATTAACTAGTTATCATAATTCAGATAATATAATAGTTTAGAGTATAGTTATAATTCAAACATTATAATTATTGTTAATTGCTTCAGATAATTAAAATCTCTAAAAACACCATTTTTTGAAATATGTATGTATTTTTTCTTCCTATGCCATTTGGTTTTCAGTATCAGTTGTTTTCTAATGTTAAAAAGAAGAGTTCCTCTATTTATGTCCTCTCTGAGAAGATCTGAAAGTACAAATACCTTTTACAGTCTCAAAAATATATTGGAACATAATGTCAAATAGGAGGGCATATTAATTCATGTTTTTAAGACAGAATTCTAGAAAGACATGAGTTACCAGAGTCCAGGAGACCGCTGTATTTAAAGGCAAGGTTAAAGGATGAAAGAGTAAATCTTTGAGGCATTATACAAAAAAAGTCAAATGATAAAATTATCAAAGGAGATAGATTGAACTTAATATATAGTGTTTTCACCCTATATATTATAAATAAAGAATAAAGGAGCAATTTATTCCATGCGCTTGTTTTGGCAGTTAGATATTCCATCAAACAGGTATTTCTCATAGGAATAAGGAAGGATTTGAGAGTGAGTAGTTAGTTTTGCTCCTCAGACACCAAGGACAGTGTGTGCTTCCCCAGGGAGGACTTCTGTGTTGGCAATATGTCTGCCAAACTTATTCAGAACTTTTCCATGAACCCTCAAAAGACTTACAGGTTTGTCTTAACAGTGGTTAGTGTAGTGTATTTTCTTATACTTCGATATATGCGTTTAACCACTTGCGATTTACCTCTATTTCTAAAGCTGAGGTGTTACTGTTAATAATAATTCTGATCTTTATACATGCTAGCTTCAGATAAATTAGAAAAATTAAGAAAACAAAGTTTTAAAAATCACTAATAATTTCATCTCCTACATCTCCACTCTTCAATTTTGTGCAGGTATATTTTTCTAAAACTTGTATTATGCATAGATGATAAAGACACTTTGTATAAAGTAAAACACATATTTTATTATTTGATGTTTTTCTACCTAGTAATAAACTACTGATACTGTAAATAAATGTCAAATACAAAGATGATTTTTACAGCATCATAACAGTTCATTTAAAATATTCTCTAATTTTGGATATTTTCTTGAAAAGTTATTTAGCTTTGAAAAATTTACTCCTGGGGATCAAAATATATGAGTGCTGCAAGCTTCCATTAAGCTAGTTTGAGCTGTATGTATAAAGTCTTCAAGAGTCTAAGGACCACATATTTTTCCATGTCGACATTCTTCTACAAAACCAAGACTAAAATGACACAAACTTATTGTTATTGCACAATCCGAAAATTGTTACAGCTACCTAAATTTACACCCTTAATAGTGAACTTATCCCACAATAAGAGAAAAACTCTACCGCTGATGAAATAGTGATAGTGGCACAGAGTTAAAAAATAGTATCTGTAAATATAACTATTAGAAGAAGCCAAAGATAATATTAAAATTGGGGAAAGAACCAAATATGTATGTTAAAAAGCATATGAAATTGGGTAAAAGCAGAATTAATCAAGTTGCAAGTTATGTGCTATTCTATTTGAATTATGCATTATATACTCTTACACACTATTGTATTATTATCTATATAATAATACCTTATCATTATTTAAGTTTAATAATATCTATGTTGTGAAGTCTTTTGCCCATGTGCTTTCACTAAAATCAAAAGTAGAGTAAGAAATCTGCTTTGCTGCTTTCTATAATTAGGATCATTCTAGAAGTGCTAGACTAATGACACACTAAAATAACCCAGTAGAGAAGACAACGAGATTCCATTCATATTTACCATGAAAAGCCTAAGACACCAACAAGGTGCATAAAGAAAAAAATGAACTATTATTAAAATAAAAAAAAAAGTGAATAAAAGACCTACTAGATCCTTAAGTGGGAACATTGAATTTGAGGAAGATATCAGTTCTCTTCATATTAATGTAGGTCAGCTTTCAATGGGATGTTTTCAACTAAGAAAACTACTCCCAAAGTTCTTATGGAAATATAAATGGAAAACAACTGGTAAGAAAGTTTAAAAAAAGAGTGAAATAATAGGGCCTTGGCTACCCTGTTACTAAAAGAATGACAGGGAGACCAAAGAACAAAGCACATAGAGCACCAGAATTGGACCTAGTACAGATACAAGTTCAATCCATGATAAAAGAAACACCGCAGTCAGATGAGCTTAGTAAAAGAAGTTAAATCACATGTCACAACTGCAACAAAATAAATTCCATGTAGATTTAAAGAAAGATTTAAGTATAAGTCACAAAAACTATAATAAAAAATGTACATGAATATTCTTTTTATTTTAAGATGGAGAAGGCCTTTCTATTTATGAACAAAAATGTCATAAATAAATAGTTCATAGATTTGATAACATATCATTCAGAACTTGTACAGAAAAATTTTAGTGAAATGCAAATTGTATTCATTAAGCTATTGGTAACTGCTAAAATACATTAAGCAAATATAACAATATATTTCAGACACAGAGAAATCTTACAAATTCTGTAAGGAAATTATACCCAGCAGATATCTTTTTAAAAAGCTAACGTAATTCATTAACAAACCTACAGAGGACTATTAGACTTTAGTGGGCATTAAGAAACAGAAATTAAAGTAATACCCAATAGCATTTGTCTAGCTATCAAATTGCTAAAAGTTAGCTATTTTTTTAATATTCAATAATGCCTAAAATATCTTGAGATGTTCCTTTACATATAGATATAAACTTATGGAAACCAAGCTGGCCAGAGTTAAAGAGTTCCATATTCTTTGAGGCAGTAATTCCATTTCATGGAATATAATGTTAAAGATTAATAAAGATGAGAACAAAATATCATGTACCAAGATGATGCTTATAGCACTGACAGCAACAGTGAAAGCATGAAAACTATGTGAATTAAAAAGTGGGGCAAGTTTAAATAAATATGTAATATTCATAATGACATAATGTGAGTGTACTAGAAGTTTCAATATATTTATTGATGTAGAAATGCACATGATAAAAAATAATCAATAGTTCTGATTCAATTTTTAAAATATTATAAATCTCTTCAGGAATGTAAACTTCTCCATGTGATGCCACCGGGAATGGTTTTTACTTTTTTATATGTTCTTAGGCTTTCCCTGTATTTTACAAGATTGTATTAATTAAATACGGAAAAATTTTAATTTAAATATATATGCAGTTCTCTAAGAATACCTCTGATTCTACAATCACATGGATTAGAGATAAATCTGCAAAAATATATTTTGAAGGCTGGGTAAAGAAAAACTTGAAACCTATTTTTTTTCATTTCCTCTTTGAATAAAAGTTTCTCTTTATTCACAAGAGCCTGAATGTAGTAGCTAGTATTAACAGCTTTTTAAGTTTAAGGACATTATAGCCAAGTTTACACATGGTAGGCAATCTGAGTATTTGCTAAGAAAAAATTTAAAAACAAGAACTATAGCAAAAGAATCAATTCAAGAAACTCACAGATGAGCTGACTGTCCAAGATTACAGGATACACAGGATCATCTATTTGGGGGGTAAACCCTGAAACAGACTTATTTTAATTTGTGCCTTATTTCTAAAACAATACTTTTGGCTTAAAATTAAGCCCAAGCATAAGTATCTACCCATTAAGCAGGAAAATTTGGCATCGTTCTATGAGTTGGCAGCCTATTTTGAAAGAGCTGTGGGTCGTATGTTAACACTGCTGCCAGTGTGTTGACTGATTCATGATGCAGTTACGTCTGGGCCAGGCAGCAAGATTTTTTTGACTGCTTTCCAAGGTATTGACTGAAAATTCATTTTGTCATGTGTTTCATTTAGACATTTCTTTCCTAACTGGTCTAGTTTTAAAAAGAAAACTTTTATTCAGAGGAAACATATATATTATAATAAAAGAATAATAATTTTTCAATGCCTTTTAATGATTTTAAATATTTCAAAATTTCCAGTATATTTTATAAGCTTAATAAGCCACATATTTCTGTTCATTAAAAACTACTTAGTCTTGAGCAGTGTTGTATGGTGACCTTAGACAAGTCCGTATCCTGTAGTTCTAAAATTACAAAATTGGATGTATATCATCTGTTTATTTGCAAGGATACTTTAACAAAAGACAGCATATGTTAAAACCATTTTGAGCTCTGCGAAAATATATATATATATATATATATATATAAGAAAAAATGAAATACTTGGAAAATAAATTCAGAAAATGTGTGAGTTGATACATATATATTTTTTCCAAATATTTCATCTTTTCTTTTCTGAAGCAAAACAAACAAAAAAAACCAGTATGACATTTATATAATGTGAATACTAACGTGATTATTTATTATTTTAAAGCACTTTATTTACTTTTATTTAGTTGTTCACATTGGTTGTTTTCCCAGCCCCAGGTCTTAAACCCAGGTCCTTGGGATGTAGGACTGCTCCCAGGATGTAGACCACTAGGCCACCAAGGTGGGCCCAATATGTGCTTATTTAGTCATAAAATTATTCATTTCTTTATTGCTGCTTGTGATTTTTAGTCGAAAGAATTCTTTAGCCTTAAATGTAAGTGTGGACATTCAATGCATATGGAAAATGCAAATATTTATATTCAGTTATTCAAATGCATTCCACAAGAACAATGTAAATACTGAAGAACAATCTTTATTTTAAATTTAAAGGGACTATCCTTATCTAATCCCCCGGCGACATTCTAAAATAAATGCATTTTAATAAAGAATAGTTTTAGAAAATTTATACTTTCCTCGTTTCAGAAAACTTAAGGCAGCTTAAGATAATTATTTAAAAGTTTATATTGTTTACATTTTAAGGAAGTCTTCATTTTAGAACCACTTTTCCTACTAGCAATTTTAAGGAATTAAATGCTTTATTGACATCCTTAATTGACTTTCAACTATTAATAAACATTTAGTTATATTAGTCACTGATTTTGTTCAGAACTGTATGTGATTACATTTATTGTTTATTAGTATACTTACTGCCACTAACATATCAAGTGATAATTATTATTCATCATATTATTCTGTTCTGTTATGAAATTAATTTGAAATATGTGAAAACTGCTCAAATCCAATTGGCTCAACTGATCAGCTCAGTGTAAGGAAGTTCTGCCTGCCTCACAAAATGGTTTCATTCGCTTTACTTTCCTCTGCTTGATATTGTTACACACACATACACACACACAGACAAACACGGGGACACACATTCCCATGCCTATATCTTCATTTTCAGAAACAAATAAAGAGCATATTTAATAAAAGAGTTAAGACAAACAATTTTAAGTAGACAATAAAAGGCTCAGTAGCTAAAGTAGTAAACACCACTGAAAGAAATCAATACCATCGTGTTATCTCACTTGGCTTACCTGTGTAGAAAGAAGTTTTCAAAGAGTAATTTCACAGAAGTGAAGCCATTGTTTTCTTATAAACACATCACCATTTCTTGGTTCAAAACTGACATCTACTATGAAAATAATCATGTTTGTAAGAAGACAAGGACCAACTCATCTTTAAAGTCCAATGTCTCTACTCTGTTAAATATGCCAATTCTCCTCTGATCATTCTCATGGAGATAGGTGCGTTCTTCATAGCTTTGGGTCTTCCCCAAAGCTCATTCTGTGAACCACCAAAATCTGAGATGAGAAAGGTCAGGTCCATCATTAATCATAAACACTTATCTCCAAGTCTTACCTTGGTGACCTATCATGAACCGTGATGGTGCTAGGTCCTACTGGTTCACTCTTGAACAGCTTTTCCTAACCTTTGCCTGAAACTTGAAAGATCTTTGCAATGGCAGATGCGCAAAGTTACTTATTAGGCTGCCTACATAACCCAGGTTCATGGCACTCAGAGGAACAATATCTAAAAAGCATTCCTGTTCAGCACATAATTAATAGCCTTGGAGAATACAGCTCATTAGTTACTTTTTACACACAATCGCAAATGGTTGGCCAGGGGTTGGATGTTATTTATTTGAGAATAGTTAACTCAGCTGGAACAAATATGTTTTCTCTCCAGGTTTACCATTTCATTTGTGAGGATGTCAAGAGACTGAACAAGTTAATGTATGTTTTCAACCTGGATTGCAAGCAAGACTCTGCTGGCATTTTGCCCTCCAGTTACTGGGCCAATGGGACACCTCAAGGTAATTAACATATTCCTGCAGTGTCTTAGCGTGATAATGGTGATGGGTAAATGAAAAAGAACATCTTACAGCAGACCCGAGGTTGCATCTCTGCATCACAAAGGAAAAGAAAATGTGGTTTTTTTATGACATATTATGAAAACTTAAGACATTAGAAAATAATTTACTTTCTTTATACTTAAACATTTAAGTGACTTCATATCTTTTTGAACTATATGTTTTTGCTACTGTCATTAATGGCAGATAATTTTGGTGGGAAATATTTAACTGAAAACCTATTCTATGTCTTGACAAAGATACACTGATTTAACCTTAGAAATAAAATATTACAGTACCCACCTTGTGCTCAAGTGAATGCTATTTTATTTCTATCTGAAGATTTGGAATTAAAAAAAGATAGTCTGAATGAACAGATCTATGATTAAAAGAGAATGCTGTAATTACCTCTTCAAGTTTACTCTTAAATATATAAATAGTAAACTTCTGATTAAAAATAATACTTTTCTCTCCCATTTATTCCTTAAATGGTCATACTGACTGAATATAGATAAAAGGAAGAAAAGGTAAATAATCAAGTGTATAACATAATTATGTCACATATTTAGCACTTTCATTAAAATTCAAAATCCATTATTCCATAAGCTGTAGTCTATATTAGTGTTATCTACTGTATGGCTACTTGTTCCTCCAATGTCTTAGCTTCTCCAGTCCAGGGTGCCTGACTTTCATAGTCTCACAGAAATAAAAAGCTAGTTTTCATTTGTATTGCATTGAAAGGCTGTGTATTACACTGGAAAGAGACTGGAAGTAGAGGTGGAGCCAGAAGAACTAGAAAAGTAAAACTGCTTTGAAACGTCCCATCTTCTGCATCTAGGAAGGGGCATTTCCCATCTCAGAGCTTCAGTCCCACTCTCGGAAAGGCAAGGTCATCCTGTAGGTGAGGTGGTTTGGATCAAAGAATTAATTTACATCAGTGTGTTTATGAAGGATAAAATGGTATACTGACAAAAGTAATGTTTTCATTTGGGAAGTAAACTGAACCCTACTTACAAATTATTTTCTATACTCCTATTAACAAAAGTTAAACGTATTGCAAAAACTAAGTATTTTTCTCTCTTCTTTTGTTCCATGAGCTCTAAACCCAAACTTCGATTTGCTAAGGCAAACTTTCTAAGTAAAATTAAATTTGCCCATGAGCAAAGGGCACAGATTTTCTTTTTGAATTTTCATGTCATTCTGTATTAAGGATTAGCTTGCTGTCAAATTGTGTTATCACACAGCCTGACTTTACATATATGGTATACAAACATTTATCTAGAATATATTAAAAGACATTTGAAAGACATAAATTTAGTTAATTATGACAATTCACATAATAGAATTTTTTAGGATATATTTACTATTCAAATATTACAGTTATTGTTAATCACTTCAGATATAACCAAACTTCTTAGAACATACTACTTTTCTGCTTACTAGCCTTGTGAAAAAGTCAGTGTTCTAAGTCTCAATTTCCATATCTACAGAATGGGCATAATGATTATGGAAATAGACAGTAGTATAAAAATATTAATTTAATTAAACTGAAATACGTTCATTTTGATAGGTAGTGACAGAAAAAGCTTCAAAGTAAAGGAGGACATAGAATTCTTTGATTACATTAGCAATACCAGAGGTCAGATTTTCATGTCCTGAACATACATACAAGTATCATGAATCTAAAAGAAAGTAAGAGTCACAAATACTATCTCACAGTAATGAACCTGACATTGGCAACTGTGTCTGATGTAATGGAGAAAATCAGAGACAAGGAATTCAAATAGCTTTGAAAAGTGACTGTGGATGGTGGAGAAAGTTGATCAAACAACCATTTAGAGAATTAGAGAGATAACCTCAGTATAATGAACTATTTAAAGCTGTGAAAAAAATGGCACTCATTATTCAATAGCATGTTAAAGAACTCTTAATAGATAAGAATAGTGACATATCATGCTAAAGGCTAAGTATATAAAAGATATTCCTAACAAAGTGAAAAAAAAAATTTTTAGGTAGCTCTTTACCAAGAAAACTAGGAAGATTTTTAAGAGACGATTTGTGCTTTAAAGAATTCTTTATTCTTTATTCTTTATTTACTTAAAATGTAATTCTGTAAAATGTTCCATCCCATCACAATGGTGCCAAATAGAAAATTCATGTAGAATTCATTGAACATTAGTGGATTTATATCAAATTCCATGCACTAGGGACATACAGTTTAAATAAAACAGGCCCCACTAAGGGAGATCACAAACGAAGCACAATGCCTAAAATTCTTTAACAAATCATTCACGCTCACCAGTAAGTTAAGAAAATAATGACTGCTGAAATACTAATTACCTTTTTAAACTACCTTTTTATCAACTTCAAAAAAACAGACTACAGAAACTGTCAATTCCTCCCCAACTCCCAACGTTTTTTTAACGATGGCGATAGGAAAGTCTCTTCAGTCAGCTCCTTCTATTTAAAGACGATTTCTGTGTACCTTCAACTAAACGGAAGTTTTGCTTCATTTAATATTTAAATGAAAGAAATGTTTTGTGTAAGGATGAAGTTTTTAAAAGCTTCTCTGGCATTAGTAGGCCAAGAGGTTTGGTCTTTCCCAAGAAGATCCCAGCCAAACCCCTTAAAACTATGCACTCATTTTCTAACTGACCATCCCTAGGTAATACAATGGTGGGAAAATGAACAACTCCTGCCAGATCAGGGAGTGTCTGGTGATTCAAGGTGTCCACACCAGGGGAACTGATGGTAATATTCTCTCCTGATACTGCTTTCTCCTCACACAGAGGTATTGTCAGTTGGCAGGAACCTGTGTGCAGTATACTGGGATGTCCCAGTGGGCCTTGCAGGAGAGCAACCATCCATACCTGCAGGGCACCCCTAGCAAGAGTGTTGTTTTATCAGACTGTTATCTACTGCTGTCTTTAATGCCCAGTCTGCCAAATTATTTATGGGAAACCTAGCAGTGCTTTTGGATATAACAACACAACCCTGGGATGTTTGCATCTGTGTAACCAGCATGGTGCCTGGAACCTCGCAATCTGTTGAATTCCATAGTCAGGAAAGATATAGCAAGTATGCAGTTTAAAAAAAAAAAAAAAAAATTCTTCCAGAAAAAATGGCATTGAGGATTTTTATTCCATGGTCTTCATCAAATTCATTATGTTCTACTTTCAATCATATTTTCATTTTCATTCTGAGCTTTAAAATGCCACTGACCACCAAGGACTTCAGCAGAAAAAAAAAAGATTAATAGATGATTTATGATTTTAATGAACTTGATTCTCTGGATTCAAGGCATGTCTAGAGGATTTTTCACAAAAACAATTGATCCTTTTCATGGCTTCATGCTGCTGTAACTTCCTGCACCCAGCTAGTAGATTGCCATGGACACACACTCCGAGGCCTTTCATACTCTGCAGGTCTCCGGTTCATGTTTGGGGACAAGAAGAAAAAGTAGTAGAATCCTTTCTATGCATGAAGTTTACTCAGAACCTAAACAGTTGGTGCTGTTATACGTGATTATACAAACCACTATCAGACATGTAGAATGTGCTGAAATATATTTTTACACACAAAAAGCAACGCTATAAAATCAGATAATATCAAGTAACTACAGATCATGATTTCAGACAGTGGTAAATACATAAGATTTCACAGAGGTGTAACAACTCACAGTGAAAAAAAGCAAGGCTAGGTTTTTGCTTCTCTTTAATAGACGTCCTATGTAGCGGCAAAGTGGATTAATCTATTTTTTAAAATAAATACCATGTGTAGCAAGATAATTTCAGTCAGCAGCTTGTTTTTCAAAGCAACTAAGCTGAATTAATTTTGCATGATTTCCTGCATTATTTACTTATTCTGTGTAATTTAACTGAGAATTCCTCTAGTTAAACAGTAGTTTGAAATTTAACTAAAAAGCCATATACCAACAGTACACAATTAAAATAAAATGAGAGAAAAAGTCCTTCAACCCTGCTGTCCAAGATAAGGGAACTGTCCTAATCTTTTTGTAAGCAAAACCTTTTATTTTATATGCCTCTTGTATTCCACATTTATAAATTTAGCACAGGTTAAATGCAGCATTTTAGCAAATATGCTATTTGCTAAGTTAATACAATGACTGCAAACATATTAAATAAAAGACTACCTACAGAAGTGGCAGATTAAAATAAACATCTAGATACCTTCTCTACTCCAGATGAAATCTTGGGGTTACAGATGAAATCTTTCCAGACAAGTTCCCTTAACCCAAGGCATCTCAATCTTTCTCATATGATGACTCAGTTAGAAAATGACTAACGTTTGCAGTGCCCTGGGGCTAGGCTGTGAACTCTCTGAGAATCGGAAATGTGATTTTTAATCAATAAATATTCACTGAAATACAAATTGAAGATTTACAATATCAGAAGAATGTTCCCCATTATCTATCATTCATTTACCCTTCCCTGGCCATCAATTTTTTGTGCTAAATAAATCTCTCCCTTTACTACTACGATTTGACCCAACATTCTGTCATCACCAGGAAAGCAGAAGCCACCGCACAGGAAATATGGCAAGTTCCCACTTCTCTACCTTTCAGCTATCTTTAATCATAAACCTCCTGCCCTTCGGGTCTCATTGAGAAATGTGTTCCCACTCTGACCCATCCTTCTACCTCCTCCAGGATTTCTTGGGCTTCAATTTCTCTCTCTGAATTGTTTTCTTGGACCCTTGTAACGCACTCAAGCCTGCTACTTTAAAACCTGCTAGCCTTGACACTTCTGTACTGAATGCCCAGAGCATCTGCTCTTCCATACTTTCTTCTCATGTCAGTTGTCATTCTCCATCAGTACATACCAATCTATCTCCCTTCTGTCTGGGATTCACTTCAGGAGTAGAAATGGGTGAATCCTTGTATCCTCTATAGTACCAGGCACAGAGTAAGTACTCAACACATTTTTAGCACAAAAGAAATAAAAAAAAAATCACTGAAGATAAAATTATGCAAAACAGTGCTAAACATACAATCCATTTTTTACGAATCATTTACTTTGTGCTTCCCAGTTTTCCAGAACAGTGAATAGGGATACGACATTGACAATGAAACGCATAATTTGCCTTGTCATAATTTTTATATAAAATTGCTACTTTAACAATAAGCAAAGTTTACCTCAAACTCTCTCCAGAATTGATGGGATTTTCTTTAATTTATTTAATACTTCTGTTCAATTATTGACATTTCTGGTTATTGAAATCTTTTACTCCTTATGAGTAAAAGAATCTTAGGTTTCATATAAGCAGAAAAATACACCATCATAATTTTCTATTTCAAATAAAACATGGAACATTCTTTATCTTTTCAAAATAGTTCTTTTTAATTAACAATGCTTTAATAGGACCCTAATGAATTTTTCCCTTGCTAGATTCTTCCTCTGTAGATTTGCCACTGAGATAAATGTAGTGACTGATATTCTGATTGTTTAAAATATTAAATAGTTTATTAAATGTTTATTAGTTTATTAAACTGGAAATATTTCATACAGGTGTGTATATGAATAAAAGTTTAATATATAATGTTTAATTTTACATTTAATTTCCACTTTTGCATGACTATGAATGTTTCTGACTTCTAATAAAATATATTAGAATTTGTTCTTTGTGTTCAGGGATTTTCTGCTCATAAAACTGATGAAATGTTCATTTTAGAAATAAGTATTTTTCCACTGTTTAATAAATTCTATGTTCAAACTCCATCTCAAATCCCCTCACTTCTCTTCATTTATCTTGCCACCTCTCAGATCTAAACCACCACGACATTGTCTACGAAATGATACAATTGCTTCCTAACTGGGGTTGGTTCCTTATTTAGCTCATAACTCCATTCTTCCTGCATTTCTTTCTTTTAATCCTTTCTCTCTTCAATAATTAATTGATTCATACAACTGTTCTACACTTTTTACCTACTGCATGCAAAACACCATTATAGGTGCTTGGGATACCAACCAACCAATCTACTTACCAACCAACCAAAAACTTTGTAGAGATCTCATTTTAGTAAGGAGACAGAAAGCAGACCAGGAAGATAATAAGTATTTAAGTCAATCATATAGTAGAAAAGGTGATAAGCACTATGGAGAAGAGCATTAGAGCACAATAAGGCTCTAATGAGTAAGCAAATGCAATTTTATACTACGTAGTCAAGGGAGGACTTACTGAGAGGTGACATCCAATCAAAGACTTGAAGGAGATAAATGATAGTGTCCACAGATACCTGAGTGGACAAAAGTACTGAGTGTGGTGCAGAGACTCTAAGACAGGGTCATACCTGGTGTGTTCAGGGAGCAACAAGGAAGTCAACATGGCTGAGGCAGAGACAGTGCAGGGAAGATAAGTGAAATAAAATCTGAAAGACACACATGGTCTCTTCTACTCTGATCTACTCTGCAAATTTTGAATAGCCAACAGGAGACTTTTTTTTTTCCTTTTAAAACTATTTCTTTTTATCAAATAATACAAGTATGTAGTTTGAAACTTCAAGAACTTCTGCAATATTGAGCATGGGAAACAACTATGTGTCTCATCTCATTCCACCTCTATAGTTTGGTTTTTAGAGGTCATACATATCAGTACTTCTAGCTATTTCTCCTGTAGTTTAACTCCATAGTTTCAGAAAACATGTTTTCCCTGTGATAGCTTAGCTTTTGAATTTCAGATATTGACTTTATATTTTGATAGCTAAGTATTTACTTGCTAACTTAAATAATCTTTCTTCTTCCTTCTCCATTCCAATGAGTATTATATGTTAGAAATAGTTGAATTACAATTATGTAAATATTGATGAGGGCTGTGTACTATGATTACAATTCCTTTCTAATTAATTTTTTTCTTTTTCTTGCAGAGAACTATTTTTTTTAAACTTTATTAGTTTTCTCAGTTCCAATTTGCTAACCGTTCCCAAATTTGTAAATAGCTCTAGATCTCTAAAACGCACTGTTTCTAACTAGTCTTATATGGTTAATGAATTAGGTAATGTAGCTTTCTTATTTTTGTCTCTGAAACTCTTTTGTTCCCATCCATGCCCCACCACCTGCTGCCTAAGTGGAAAAAAAGTGAAGGAGCTCAAAGTTCTGAGGTTTTTTAATGTCTGAAATTGTCATGTTCAATTTTTACAGGTCTAGGTTAAAGATAACTTCGCTCCCTAACTTTTCAAGGTCAGTATCGATCCATTATCCTTTAAGATCCAGTGTTGGCATTGAGGAATTTGATACCTTTTTTTATTCTCAATCCTTTGTATACTGAGTCTGGTTTTGTTTTTGTTTTCTTCTTTAAATTTTCAGAAACATGCCATCATCTGCAGTGTTTTGAATTTTGGTAGGGATATACATTTGGCTTGGATCTTTTATCCTTGCCTACACTGTGTCTGTTTTGGTTCTTCCCATTTAGCAATCCATGCTCTTCAGGAATAGGATATTTTCTTGAGAATTATTTAAAAATTTTCTTTGCTTCTCTTTTTCTTTTTGTGAAACTCTTACTAATGGGATATCAGACTTTCTGGATTGATAATCTTTTAATTTTATCCTCTGTCTTATTGTCCAAATTTTTACATCCCTGTTCTACTTTCAGGACAAATTTCCACTTAATATTTGATTGCTTATTTCAAACATTATTTTCTTATTATTTAAAAAAACTTGTAAGAGTTATTCCTGTTCTTTTATGGTGCCATTTAAAGCATATTGTACTTATATTATAAATGCAAAATCTTCTTGAAATATATTAACTATAGATTTAAAAAAATTGCACTTTACTTACTACTTTGTCACAGCTTCTTCTGAGTTCCCTTTTCTTCTTTATCTGTTTTAATCATTTTCATGTTGTAGGCATTGTTTAAATATCTGGTCATCTTTGACTAAACTTACTTATAAAGAACACACTAGAATACAGAGTAGATGCATTTGGTGAGAGAGTTTGTCAAACAATATATTTAGCTATTGAGTAACCACAAGACAAAGATAGACTTTCCATTGTGGAGTTCCAAATGTTCATATCTGTTGTCCACATGCTTTTAACATTTTGGGACTGGGATGCAGGAACACACCTGACGGCCTTTCAGATGTTCAGTTATTTCCCCTATTTTTATCACTACAACTCATTTCTACTCTCTGCTATATGCATAGATCTTCAATGCAAGATGTATTGTGCAAGAAAAAAGGTTAATTTGACAATAGAAGAGAGAGGAAATTGATTGACAAATAACAATATCACTTTTACTTAAATAGAATAATTAGAAATGTCACAATACTACTACAACCCAAATATGTCGGCTGACTATCCCACAAATTATAAATAGATTTCCATGGAATCTTCAAGTACCAATGAATATTCAATGAAAAATTCAACATTATGTATTTTTTCCTATAAAAATAATTTTTTCTATATTTGTACTTTGCCAATTTTATCCAAGACTACTATCTGACATTTATTTAAAAATGATGAGTAGCACTTTTGGTACTGTGTCATACATACATGATGTTATTTTAACCTGAAAACTGCTTACTGGGAACATTTTGAGGTTCTACCTGGTTATTTAATGACCTATTTTCAAATATCAATATATACCAGTTTTTAATGTTTACAAAGAGGTTACCTAAAGTGAGGTCACTTACAGTTAAAGAATAGTAGCAACAGAGAAGCACTATAGAATGTAAGACACTATTCTAGAGCTCCACTGAAATGCCGGGCAAAAAATAAATCTGATAGGAAAACTAAAATATAACACTGACAGAAAGGAACATAAATGTTGGCTGTATCAGTATTCTTAAAAGAAAAGAAAAAAATAGAACTAAAACTTAAGAAGTAAGGTTTTTACAGCTGATATTCTTTACCAAACCAATTGAACTAGACATCTGATAAAATCTGCTATTTATGATGCACAAATTAAGTTGCTACAGAAATGGTCCAACCACAGATATGCAATTGACTACCAGGTAGCTACACATAAAGTGTGCTCCCATGGTAACATAACCAATTAAGTATCACCAGTCCATTTCACCAAAACTCCGAAGAGAAATTACTCCTCTATGTTCTACAAGACAAATAATTAACCACTTCTAATTTAAAGCATGATATTCTTTTCTACATTTATCTGATAATAGTTGGCATAGTGACCAAAGTCACTGCCTCAGTTCTCCCATCATCATTTAACTTCTTCCTGTTCTGTACTCGAAAATTGGATATTTAAATTTGATTATCATTTTGTGATGGGGCAGATAGATGCAAAGATGAATAGTTTAAACCAAGAGCTCATAGCCTTCAAAGAATAACTCAATTTTACTCTATTTGCATCGGAAAATAGTATCTAATAAACATGATCTGAAAATTCAGAATTTCACTTAATGCATATAAAAAGTATGACATGAAAGTACCTTTAAGTTTGTAAATTTGAATATAAGATAAACTGGAATGCTAAAATATGGTGATATCTATTTTTAAAACAGCTTGACCTCAGGTCTTTCCACAAACTTGAATGTATAAATACTCTAAGCCACGAAAGAGCTGAGGTCATTTTCTAATCATTTAAAATATTCTCTTAAACTTATAACTAAATTAACTATATGAAAAATTGGGATTCTGAGATTTCTGTTTCATGTATGATCCTGGTTCACCACCAAATAATAAAATTCACATTCATGTTGCCTGAACAGAGCTCCAAATAAAATAATGAGACTCAAAAATTTTATTCATAAAATATATATTAGTTGTCTAGTCAGATATGATTATGGAAAATAAATGTCTTAGAATTATTTTCTACATTTCATTCATTTTGAACACATGCTACGTTGCTTGTTGTGGTGTATAGGTCTGCAGCACAAATAATCAAGGTTTTCAAACCTTGTTTAAAAAAAACCCCTGCTTAAAAATCAATTTTTAAGTGCACCCTGGTGACTCAGGTACTAAACTAGGGTGTGGATTATATAAAGCTTAAGGACCCAGGTTCACTACCTGGGGCTGAGAGCAACCAAAATAAATCAATAAATAAACAAAAGTGCTTCCTTCTCTTTTTTCCTTCTTCCTAAGTTAAACACAGACCCTGAAGAATAATTACTTCCTTTAAATGGCGGCAAAGCAATATTAAGACTGTTATCATCAGGCTGAATTCTACGACCAGAGATTCATGCATAGAATTAAGTTTGTCATTTCCAAGGAAAAAAGTACAACTGAAACATTACAATGAGGATTAGAATATTACCATCTATACAGAAATCCACACCCTTTAGGAAACACTGTCTTATGTAGTCAAGGTCCTTGTTCCCTTCGGAGAGTGGAGGTGTGTGACACAGGCAGGAAATCACTAGTAAGGACCGTGATCAATATTGCTTGTAAATTTTGCCAAAATGTAGTAGCAATGTACACAAGGGTTATGGAAAAAAAGAGGAAAAGGGAGAGGTAGTGGTATAATGATTAGCAGGGTTACCAGAAAAATGCTGCAGATCTACTTGTGACAGAACTATATAGAAAAGGTAATAATACATTTCCAAAGCAGGTCAAAAATTGTAATTCATGATAGATCCTTGTGTTTCTTTGCACTTTTAAAACCTAGATGCCCATCTTTCTTGTATAAAGATTAGAACAAAATAAAATCACTGCATACTTCTCATATATTTGCAGCTTTTAGCAAAACTTTAGACTCAAAGTTCTTAAGGATGTTAATTTCCACTTCCTACAGAGGTTCCAGATCATTGTGAATGATCCTCATGCCCCAATTAATATATGTCATATTTACATGGTTTTGTGGCAGGACGAGGTCAGGGAGTGGGAGAAGAACCCTTCACCATAAGTACTACCCAAGGCAGCTGTCCTTGGTGAGTCACCTGTCTCCCTGTCCAGGACTCAACTCACAAAGAAAGTGAAAACTGATGACAGTACAATCTGTTCTCTTTGTGAAACCTGAGGAAGGTACCCCCCCACCACTTGTTGATGGTTTTCTGTAGAACACAAAACACTCTGGCATCTATGTGCTCACCCAAGGACAAATATCAGCAATTCCAAGGCAAGAGGAAGGTCCTCCTTGATATCCTGTATAGAATTAAATTACCTATAGGTTCTTTGGTTAAATTAATATGAAATACATACCTCAAATAAGTAAAAATACCTTAAAGATTTCAAAGGAAGACATGCATTTACATAGATATCATTCATTTAAACATATTTAACTAAATGCTGAACTCCTTTACTAGGTAACAAACATGAAATTATTTTGAATCTATCAAAGTCAAGTCAATTCCCCATCTATAATTCTTACGTTCGTATAAAAAACAAATCTTACAGATGACTTAAAGTAGTTATTTTTCCAGGTAGTTAAAGAAAATGGTGTTTGATTTTATTAAAGTATCACTGACATGAAACTTATATTTTCATTTCAGAGTCAAATTCTCATTTTTTAGAAATCACATCATAAATTCTGAAAATGACAGAAGTTATTCTTTCTAATTCTAGAAACTCTGAATGCTATTCTTTCAAACTTACTGGATAAAATTATCTGAGTATCTACTGATAAGGTCCATTAAAGTTTTTATCAACAAGGAATTAAAATTCCTGTCTCACAATAACAAAGAGTTTAAATTATTTGTTATGTTAAGCAGTATAATCAAAATATTAAAAGAATTATTATGGGAATTATGGTCATCTGAACATGCTGCGAACATATAACCAGCACATGAATAAAGATATTATACATAGTTGATGATTTTTAAGTCTCATTTGAAAAAATGAATGAACAAATGAATAAATGAAATAAGCAGAAAAAAATAAATTCAAGGATCTGCTAAAAGTTATGCATTTGAAGAAAAATGGATATCAAGTGAAAACCTCTCTTTAAATATGTCACTTTTTCTATATTATTCTGCTAAAGTAGTATGCCTTGAAGCCTTCATTGACAGATGTCCAGAGAAGCCATGTTCTGACTGGGCTTGTGTCTGGGGAGAAGGTGCACTGCTCTTCCACTTCCTCCCTGAGGAGGAGAAAAGGGGATTGGAGGGATGAGGAGGGTGAGTCATTTTTCAGGTATTTCACTAAATAGATTAGCAGCCCATTGAGGTCACACCAGAAAGGAAAGAGTGTATGGTGAAGACTGAGCTGGGAGGATGGTCTGAAACAGGTCTTTCATAACAGGGATTTGTGCAGGCTCCTATGAGAAAGCAAATACACACTCCCAAAAGAGATTCAGCTTTTGAACCCCACCCTGGTTAAAGGCTTTAATGAAATGAGCAACAACTAATAAGGAGAGGCTAGTAGACTCATCCTCTTGCCACAGAGCTCTCAAGAGGAAGCAATATTGAAGAAGGAGGAGAGGAATGGAGTCAAATGGTAATTAAGTCCCTCTGTACATGGCACTTCAATTCCTCAAGCCTAGGCTCAGGGAAGGGTAAAAGGTGGGGTCTGAATTGCGTTTGAGACAAAAATTTTTTTTTAATTAAACAAAACTGGATTGTTGAAAACCAAAGGTGACCAGAAAGTTGTGGAACCTGTCTAAGATATCATGAGGTGACGCTACAGTGAATCCAATCTACTCCAGCTAGACACAAAAACTAGGTCAAAAAATAAAATATGCTGGCATTTGCATTCCACTGAGTAGATACTTCTTAATAGTTAAAACATTGTTGCTTACTTCCAATAGTCACAATTTGCATTCAATAATGAACAACAGACTTCTAATTTATCTGCAACTTGTCTTAAAAATATAGTCATCTTTAACCATAGGTCAAAAATCAAGTCCTTTAGCAAATCACGGGGTACCAAGTGACAGGGGAGAGGTGGGGGAAGTGAGATGAAGAGAATTAACTGTAAACAAAGGGAGAAAAAAAAAGAGGGGAATATTAGTAAATCTATTATGCTACTATGCACACCTCAAAACAAGGCATAATCAAAATGCAAAATCCCGTCAATAATAATAAAAAATAAAATTTAAAAAATCAAGTGCTTTCATAACAGAAATTGAAAATAAAACTCATCTCATCATTTTTCATTGCTAAAAGTGAACATGACAAAGATTTTTCAGTAAATAAATGATATTGCAGTTGATACGTTGTAACTAGAGCATTCCCAGAAAATGCATGCCTGTCAGAAAAAAAAATGCTTCTAATTACATTAAATTCATTTTTAAAAATCACCATATAAGTTATATGATACATGACCACACAGGACAGTTGTCAACTATAACTAAGTGATGCCAGAATACTAGCACTGCACCAGCACCAAGTATGTACACTAATATTTCACAGGAACAAGAGCCAGGACCTTCTGTTCCATGTCCCCAGCTCTCAGCCCAGTGCCTGACATGGAAGTGCTGTGCACTGAATGAACGCATAGAACATTTGAAATAGGGCAACAGTGGTAGGTATCTGTCCCCTCTGGTTTCTCTTTCTCCTTAATAAGTAAAATCTGTTGATTTTTCTACATTATTCTACATGGGTATGGAATTCTGAAGAAATACAGAGAGCATTATTCTAAGGTCTTGGCTTCACTGTGAGTATACAGAAAGATATTACAAATAAACATTCATAAAGGTACCAAAAGAGAAATTAAAAGTAACTATTTTATGATACTTGATTATAGCAAATGAACTAAAATTCAGGATAACATATAACTGGAAGAAATGAATCTTTTAAGCTCAGATATGCACTTATGGAATAACTCCTAAGATTGTGAATAGTATCAAAGCCCCAGTAATCAATACTTTCTAAAAACACTCTCTTGCAATAAAATATCAAAAGATTAATTATAAGTAGATTCTAGCTGACCTGTGAAATTTTTCCTTAATCCAATTTTACGTTATACTAACCAAGGAAAAAATTTTTGGTGACTATATAATTTCATAACATTCACTCGATTTTTTTAAAGTGATCTATGTTTCATATTATATCCTGGAACAAACATATAGAAAAGATTCCATATGCTCTTTGTTCTGTTTTCCCAAACCTTTTAAAAAAATACAACTTGTTTGCAATGATATTTACCTAGATTTAGATTTTATTACATTGCTGCAGAACTTTACATGACCCATGTCTATTTTTGCTTTATTTTCTCACTTTGGAGTATGTTGTGAATATGAAAATGAGATTACTGGCACACATATTATCTTTGCCTGAATTACGGAAGTGATTTCTTAAAATACTGTCTCTGTTACAACTTTTAACCCCCAGAAAGAGACACTACTCAAAATCTAAGCCCTTAGATTCTCATAGATAGTGGAAAATATCAGAATTGGGTACACAGGGGGACAAACACTGTCTCCGTTTTCTGAGGGCTCTGACACTTTAATCCAAGCTCTCTTATTCACTAACTATATGATATTGGGCATTATTTCATCTCTCTGTATTTCATCTAGATTTATAAAAATGGATGTAGCAAACACTAGAGGAGGTTTGTTTTAACAGTTAAATTACATGGAAAAATGGATACACTCAGCCATGCTACCTGGCACACAGCTCATGTGCAAGAAACAGAGGTGATTATGCTTAGCGGGAGATCTTTCAGGTAGGGATTTCATCAACTTTATTTTGTATCCTACCCTTCCGTCCCCCAAAATGAACAGTGAATAGTGCCTACCAAAAACATGTAGTTTCCCTCTGTGGTTCAGGCAGCTAAGGTGCAGGCTATGAAAGCCATGAACCCGGTTCAAAACCCAGGGCTAGGGTAGCAAAAAGAAAACACACACACACACACTCGTGTGTGAGCATACACACATTTAACGTGTACATATATAAACAACTTGTGACTCCATGTATGTCCATACATTCTATTCCCTTTAATAATGCAAAGAGAAGCATCTCAAAAGATTGGGTTTATGTGACCTACCCTTATCTACGCCCCATAACGAGTCAATATGTCAAGGCCATTTGCTGGTTTTCTCTTATAAACAGACACAGAAACCCTTGCCAACTCAACTTTATTAATAAACCCCATTTAGAGTTAGTCTCTGGCACCAAGGAGTTCATAGAATACAAAGAGAAGAGAAATGTATAAACGATTATCATACTATGGGATCCCAGCACTAAGAGAGACACAGTCTAATGATTTCAAAGAAGAGGGTGTGACCCTCTTAGCACAGGAGGAAAAACATCAGAGAGAAGCGGGTGTTTGTTTTCTGTCCTGAGGGGTGCGAGGCCTCTCCTGCATTCTGCTAATTTCCTAAGATACCAGGGTTCTGACCCTGGTACACACTTACGACCTCGGTTTTTGGCATCACGTTTCAGTTCACTCTTTATTTATCTTCACTCTGGTCATGTTTCTTACTTCTTCCAGCTCCCAAACTTGACCTCTGCACTCTGAAAACCAAATATGATTCTTGACACCTCTCTCTCATTTCCATGCCTGTTATTGTAACCTGTTTGTTCTCAGTGAATTTTGCCACCTCTGCTCTGACTTCAGCCATAATAGTACCTATTGACTTGGCCAGAATTTTCTTCAGAAAATGGGCCTGGATCTGTTCCAAGAGTAATGCAGGCCCCAACACTTACCCACTGAGAGCATAGTTGCTATTGTTATTACACAATTAGGTCCTGAGTCACAAACGATATTCCCACAATTTGCCTGTACTTTGACATGTTTATTGCAGCTCTTTTCACAATAGCCAAAAAACTACCTAAACGCCCATCATCAGAAGAATGGACATATACACAATGGAATACTACACAGCCCTTAGAAGAGATGAAACCCTGTCATTTGAATCAACATGATGGAACTAGAGGGGATTATGCTAAGTGAGACAAGTCAAAAGAAGAAAGACAGATACCAGAGGAACTCACTCATTGGTGGACTGTGAATAGACAAAACAAAGGAGCAGATGAAACAAAACCAACCCTTGGACATTGACAAGAGAACTGAGATTACCAGTGGGGAATGGGATGGGGGGTGAAGTCCAGTGATCAAGGGTGAAGAACACTTGGTAATTTGGTGGAAAGCAGGGTGTGTTGAAATATATTTGAGGATTGGGGGACCTATACATATGAGGAAACTGCATATATGGGTTTATATTAATTTGTAAAGCAAATTTATCTCAATAAATATTATTACAAAGTTAAAAGAAAAAAAAAAGCAAGAAAAAACTCTAGTCCCAAATTCCAAGCTTAGTCTCCAGGAATCCATAAAATACACCATCATCTTCTAATATCTTCCTTGTACTGCTTTAAGGGCTTTGTCAAATTTACCCTAAAGCTGCTCCACAGCCCAGTCTTCCTGCAGAGAGCTCTAATGCTTGCCTGGATCTGAGACTTGGGTCTCCCTTTCTCCAGGCCGACAGCCACCCACCTTATGCTACCCTCAGTTTGAACTCCCATGAGCTCCAAGTTGCAAACTTTTTAAGCAAACTGGAGACTGAAAAAACTAAAGCTCTTAACTAATCATGCCTTTGAAATGAGATCTGAGCTTTCAGTAATTTTAAAGATAAAGTAAAACTTCTGATACAAAAATGTTACGAACTTATAGAGAGAGCAGGATTTATCTTTCATATATTCAGTGTTACACAAAATATTAAGAAGATAATGAGGAAAGCAAGTTGCAGAAAATGTCTTTGAGAGATATGGAAATCATACATGAATATATCTCGGGGCATTAAAATTAGAAACATTTTGGTTCATGACTGGAAATAAATGTAATAGATTTGAACTGGGACGTGAACTGAAATACCTAGCAGATTTGCAAAGAAGTGGAATAAGAAAAGAGATACTTTCCTATTGCTAGCATTTTAGTCCAGTGAAAGCCTTTTAGTTTTGAAGGGATTTAGGAGCTAAGAAAGTTTTAGTCTTTCAGGATTTAAAGGTTAAATGAGAGAGGGAGAGAGGGAGAAAAACAGTGATGGCAGATTTCTATTGAGGAAAAATGTAAGTATAGCAATAATTTAAGTATAGCAATAATTTATAATTTATAAACAGAGCGCTAGACTAGATTAGCTGAGTTCTCTCTATAGCCTCACCTCATATAATTAATTCCTCATACACACTTCTCATTAACTATTCCCTTGCATGCCTCTTTTGCTTTGCATTTACATTCTGCAGTAGTTTTTACCCTGAAGCTAATGAAACTTGACTTCTTATTAAAGAGTTCCCCTGAACACTTTAGTAGATTCTAAGTATGCGAAATGTTTCTCTTGGTAGCATCCACCTTATTCTGATACGTAAATTAGCACACAAAAGTGTCAGCAACACTTCTTAGGAAGACTTCTCAGTTTGTTCAAAAGAAACACATTTAAAATTGTTCCTTCATCTGAAAGAAGTATCATAAGTGAATTTTCCCCTAATCTGGCAGGGAAGAAAACTGTGATTTAAAAAACATCAAACTTCGACTTCTCCTGCTCTAAAAAATACTATCTGAATATAATGAAATTATACCTTTTGAATTTACATAATTACCCCGAAAGGTAGATGAAAAGACTTTGAAGAAATTCTTTTATAGCAAAGATACCTCCTGAAATGCAGGCAACACCACCATTTTGGAAGGGGAAGCATGTCTGTCGTGCTTCTTGTGAATGTTTTCATACTGGCACCAGGCATGAAACAGGAGAACTCTCATCAAATACTCACCTGGTTCAAAGAGATGTCTCGAAAGGAAAGTCAGTTTCTAGGGTAAACACATGCCAGCTGCACATAGTTTTGGAGGTCTCCAAATCCTTATATGGTTTATTGTTTCCACATCAGAAGAGGCCATTCCTCTCCATGGTTTCATGTATCACTTTCTGCTACTAAGTATTTAAATATATCACAATGCATGTTACTTTTCCACCATACTGGGAATGCTTTCTTTCTTCTTTTGTTTATACTTCAGTAAGATCAACCAGTAGATCCATAGATTATGATATCATATGATTTTAGGGAAAATAATGAGTGCTCAAAAACTCTAGTTGAATGGCAATGAGTCATGAATGTATGAAATGGGTAACTTTGTCAAGCATATCATCATGCTAGTCTGTCTTTCTGGTCATCACAGTCACGTAGTGTTTCTTAATCACTCATTCTTTTGATCCCTGGAGCAGTAAAAGTGTCCACGATCATGTTGCTTTGGGAAAGAGGCAGAGAAAGCTGCTGTGAACCATGGTGGCTAAGGAAGTGCTATGAATTCAGGAAGACTGTGGCTCAGTTTCCCCTTTTGTGGAAAAAGTGAAGAAGACCTTTTAGCTACTTAAAAAGAGGAGAATTGTGGGTGTTAAGACAGACGGTGACACATAAGACAGACTAAACAACCAGACGGCATTGTGCTTTAGGACTGTGGGGAGAAGATGCAAGAGGAAGGCAGAAGAATAACAGTGAGAAACACCTCTACTTCTCAAAGTACCATGGTAGCAGTACCCTTGAAACTAGAAGTATCAACATGAAAAGCTCAAGGTCTGATTTTTAAAAAATTCACAGATTTTATTATCATCCCTCCTCCCAAAGAGATTAGTTATTTGAAAAACATATGCTAAGATTAAGTTATGTTTAACCTTAACTGCTACCACTAGTATACGTGAAGCCATTTTCACTGAATGGTACAGAGCTGAAAATAGAGGCTTTGGAATTAACAGACTGGAGTTTAAAACTTAGCTCTACTACTTTCCAATTTAGACATCAAAGAAACTACAAGATGAATAAAAAGTATAATGATTATATGAGAACACAAGCATTATATGTGTTTGATACCACGAATGTCCCAATAAATGGTTATTGCTACTAATGAAAAAATTAACCAAGCTAGTGTCTCTCTTCACAAGGCAATGCTGATTATTAACAAATAAACTACTGAAAACCTAGAAATGAAGGCAAATTGCCAATGGAGGGAAAAATAGATCGGCGTCTTAGGTATTAAGCATTGGAAAACATACAACCCTCCAAAGGTTGCCTCAATTCGGCAACAAATTTACTCTATACTTAACACCAGCTACATAATCATTGTTAATGTGCTTTGCTTTTAAAATGGACATATGTCTCCATCAATTCTAGGCATTTACAGTACAGCAAGGATTACAGAACTCAGGTAATCAGTTAAAGATATATGCAACAGCATAGTCAAGATAAAGAAATGGAGATTTGGATAAGGAGGCAGAGCAGCTAACTTATTAGGGAGACTAGAACACTTGGAAAGAAGGAAGATTCAGAGAAAGTACAGAAATAACAGACACTGAGTTTCCAATCGCAGCCTGAAGTGTTATGATCTGGGGAGGTTGGGGGAAGAATACATCAAGGAGGAGCAAAGATGCTAAATTAACCTTCCTTTTCTTTGAGATCTGCCAGGGTATTTGAAAGCCCTATTATTTCGTATTTCACTGAAAATCATTTTCTTATACTATCTGATGTACAGACTGTACATTTCTTGTTCGTTTTATTTCCTTTCCTCTTAAGGTCAATTTTAGTCATCACAAAAACTCTCAAACGATCCTTTAAGACAAAGAGATTTTCATTTCTGAGACCAATAGTGTGTAAAACTAGCAGATCATGAAAGTGTAGCAATGGTTTTAATAAAAAGAAATGTATACACTAAGTCTCATCACAACATAGGATCTCTATAAAAAAGCTCAATTTTCTTCTTCCTGTAGAATTCACATTTCTTATAAAATGCAATAATTTCTTTTTCTTTTTTTAAAGGAGCATTTCTGGTTTTGGTGCAAGTAAACCATCTACAAGATCTAAATGAATTCTAATCAGCTTATTAGATAAATTCCAGCCAACAATGTCAAACTCCTAGGTGTTCCTGTTTTCTTAAACTATCAGAATTCTAGCATCTGTCTCCCCCAGACTTATAACTATGGTTATGCCAAAACTACTAGACCTGATTGGGAGTCAAAACAAGTCTTGAAAATAACAGAAAGGAGAGACATGTCTTATTTATTTTTCTCATTAGGGTCACAGTCAGATTTGGTCTAGGCCAATGTCTAATTTTATGAGTCCTAAAATCAAGTGTGCATTTTGTGTTTTAGAAGAAACAACATTATCTGCTCTAAGTAGTCAGATCTCAAAATAGCTAAAGATATTTAACTAAAATATATAATCAATTTGTGCAAATAAAAGCCTTCAGAGAACTTATTTCCTCTTTTATACCTCCTTGGCCTTATCCCTAAATGAAGAAAAAGAAGAGTAGCTACCTAAGATGAAATATATGTGAAATATTAACATACTATCTGACACCTGATAATATTCAGAAAATCTACCATTAAGAAGTTAATATTGCAATGGAACAGATATGGAAATATGAGGATAGGAAAAGATGCAAATAAATAAATAAATAACAAATGGCTAACTTAAAATATATTGGCTGAATTACTAAAGAAAAAAATAACAGTGGTTATCAGCCAAAACAGAACTCAAGTAAAATCAAACCAAAAAGCAAAACAGGGGAATAAGTTTATTTACTTATTTATTCAACAATTATTTCCTGAGCCCTGACTCTATGCCAGGCACTGTGCTGAGGACTGGGGTGAGAGAGTGAACAAAATCTACACTCATAGGGTTGATGTTCCAGTGGAGAGAGTTTTTAAATCTGATTTTCCCAATGTAAATGCATAGGAGCTTTAATTATTGCTTACAGATATTTGCCAATTCTTCATCAAATAAAATACTGTTGCTTATAGCTCTTATATAATAAAATAATAGCTTTTTAACTTTTAATAACCTAGTTTATATTCTATTAGGCATCACTGATCTTCTCTTTGCGTAATTAAATATTTGAGTACTCTAATTTCCCTAGGTGTGCTATTTCCTCTTAAAAATTAAGAGGTATTTTACGTAATATATTTATAAAATCTAAATAGATAATTACTACTTCACAAATTATGATTATATTTTGTTTTGCATTTAAGACAAACATTTCAGAATAATTTCTTAATCACCTATTATTCAATATTACTATAATTCACATTAAATTGAAAATAATTAGTTTTTTCAGAGTAAGTTATTATCTCACCATGAGAATTTTTCTGAACTGAATTTTCTTATCATGGTTTACAGAATTGGAAAGCAACAGAAGTCTCTGTAAATAACTTCTATTTGTCTTCTAAATATCTCAGCTGTCTTAATTGAACAGAGCACTAACTTCCACAGCATTTCAATAAATATTTTCTCCATAGAAATAAAGTTTTACTTTTCAGCAATCAGTTATTTTTTTCATAATCTCCTGTTTTACACATCTTATTGTGGACTCTTCAGTCACACTGTATACAAAGCCAGCAGAACAAATAAATGAAAAGGTCTCTCATCACAAAAGGTAGTTTTAGACTATCCCGCAGAGCGCCACCAAGCAGCATAAGACATAATTCTGCTATTCTCACATTTTTTAAGATTTTTGACAAATCAAGAGTATTGGCTCCCTTTTCCAAGGAGAACAGCTTCAGCTTGGCACATCTAAATCAAAAATTTTTAAGCATTAGATCTGCAACTAAATACTGACAATACAGCTACTGACAGCAACAGGTAGCGGGTATCTGCAAGCCACGCAGTGCTTTCTCCACACTGGAATCAAACAGGATCTCACATATCTCAGATCTTGTTCTTGGTTGAAAAAAACATGGATAAAAGGAAGTGAAAGAAATGCTCTTGGCTGGTACTGGCTGGGGTGTTGGAGGGATGAGGAGGTGCTACTAAGAGGGATCCGGTATCTTTTTGTTTCAATAAAACCCTGGCTTGACAGGAAACATAGGGAAGACTTAGCCATAGAAATGGTGCATCCGCTGCGCAGGCCAGCAAGTAGATTCTCACACCACTCCTTAGAATAAAGAAACTTATAGTTCTCTTTCTCTCATGTTTCTGGCCGCAGTCATTTTTCTTCCCTTCTTTTGCATTCACTATTGTACTCTATTCCAATCACTTAATTTTCTTTCTTAAAAGTTTGAATGCCAAGAGTAAAAGCCCTGAGGAAGTTGTCCATGACTGTGTGCCAATTCAGTTCAAAATCTATATAGACTCTTGGACCTGTTAAAATGAGAATGTGATTTGATTGACCTACTTCTGCTTACCTTTTAAAAATAAGAGGGATTGAGTGAATTTGAGGGTGAATTGAATTCTAATTCTGAATGCTGGAAATGTGATCCCAAGCTTCCTACTCTGCTAAAGAGTGTGCTAATAAGCTGAGGTGATGGCAACATTTGATATTTGACTAGATAGATTCCACTGTATTTTGTTGTTTAAAGTGACTACCTTTGAAGGCATTTCACTCACTGATATATGTTGTAAGTACTTACTGAGTATGTACTACACAGGCCAGGGGTCTTTAGAACCGGCTGCCTATGTGTATATATATATATGTGTGTGTGTGTGTGTGTGTGTGTGTGTGTGTGTGTGTGTGTGTGTGTGTATATATATGCACGTATATGTATGTACGTATGTATATGTATATATACATACACATTTTTTTAAAGGAAAGGTACAGGCAGGAATGCCGGCAAGTAGGCAGGCAGGCAGGAAGAGAGAGGAAGAAATTTCTACATATTTAATTTAGTTGCTCATCTTGGCTGTTCCCCTGGACCCACGTCTTGAAACTGGGTTCTTAGGACGTATGTAGACGACATCAGATGGCCTTATCTTTTAGGCCATCAGAATGCACTGACCTATCTTCTAAGACCAGATTCCTTCAAGAGCAAGAACTATGAAAATAACAAAAATACAAGGTGAATACAGTGTGTCTCAGGTGAGATGCTTTCCCCATTCTAGCAGGGAACAGTGATATGAAGAGAAAGTTTCAAAGCAGATGCGAACTATAACTAGGAATGCAAGAGGTCACAAGCCATCAAAGAAAAAGAAAAGACCAGAGTTGAACTAAAGAGCCATAGGTGCCTGGTTCCAGGTCAAGCTGAACAGGCAGCCTGAGTTTAAGCTCTGAAGCACCTTACAGGCCCTGATAAAGGCAGCATCTGATATCAAGACTTACGTAAACCTATGGTCCTTTTACAATGGTGAGCAGAAACATTACAAATCCCATCTTCTTTTCTCCATGGAGACCCTATCCCTCTATATACTTCACTACTGGAGCCCGTTAAAGAATTTCTTTTTTTCTGATAATTATGGAAGCACACTATGTAAAAGGAAAGTCCTTCTCTTAAAGTGAGCGTTCCTTAAGCTATTCCAATATTCATGTGCTATAAACCTTCAAAAAGCCTTTTTAACTTTGGCTTGGGAAGCAATAATGTATCAAATAAGTAATGACTATACTGTGTTTACTGAATTGTGTACCTGTTGGCAAGAGAACAGACTGGTAAGGATTTCCTAGGTTAATAGTGGATACATTGGTTGCTGCTTTCACCACTGTGTGTGTGTGTGTGTGTGTGTGTGTGTGTGTGTGTGTGTGTGTGTATGTATGAAATGAGAGAGAAAGAGATTCAATCAGTGGAAATTTCTAGCTGTGACCAATTAATATGTGTGTTTGGGGTTTTTAGGTGAGTGATGAAGACTATATACTTTTTTCTATATATATATGTCCATATTAAGTACATATATATGTGTATAAAAATATATATACACTCATTCTTTATTATTGAATACCATGTAAGCATCCTGAGAGGGTTAATAAGTGAAAACTGAAACTCCACGCCACAAATCCTAAGAGGGAATATATGTGAACATATTTTCTCACTGAAACTAAACAGTCTGGCATATTGGATTGTAGCAGACTGCAATATACAAGGATAATTACTTCCACACAAAGAAGTCATATCAATCTTTTCTTGATGACCTATTTTCAGTGAGTTTTCTCCAGTAGCACAATCAGCCAAACAAATCTCCAGGAGACTGTGTGCAATAGTCTCGAAACTCATATTAAAAAAATCCAGCACTCCCTATGTATTTATAAGAGAAAACTCACCACCTAAAGATACACTTTCTCAATGCCTCTCACAGGAAAAGGGTTTGTATGCCCTATTGTTTGTAGATTATTTGACTATGTATTTTCTTATCTTCATTTGCCTGAATGCCATTAAATCTAAACCAATTAATCTCTCATGTCTGCAAAAAATAAATTTTTATTTGAAATCGACAGAGGTTAGAGCACTAAGTTTACATTTTGAAGGAGTAGAGGGAAGAGAAGTCAGTGCCTTAAAAAACTCCCATGAAATAGGAAATTGGAATACATTCTTATGGATGTTTTACCATTTGATGGGAGTGGGGCTGGTATAGAATTTTGAATAAATTATTGAGAAACAAAGAAGCATCTTGTGTTTTCTTGATTTTTTTCTGCCAAGAATACTAAATAGCTGAAATGCAATGAAAGATTAGGAAGAAAATAAGTTGGAATCACACACGAGAGAAGCATTATGGGAAATTCTTTTGTGGGATGGTTGATGGCCAGATTGTGCTGTTTTAAAAGAATTAAAAGGCAACATGAACTAGCCATTCTTACTTGCCTCTTAAAAGTGATTTGTGCAGTACACCCTAATGGAGCAGAAGTTAGGTCAATCTCCTCTGAAAGAGCAAGCTACATACCCCAGGGTTCGAGTCCTGTGTCCAGGGGTAAGCAAACAGAGTAAATGACTAAATAAAAATAAAATAAAAATGCTTCTTCCTCCTCTCTCTTTGTGTCTGCCTGCCTTCTCACCTTTTTTACTGGCTGGACCTTTTCTTAAAAACAAAAAAGTGATTTGTGTTCCTTCCCAATACATTTTGTAGACAGCATCGATATCTAGTCCCACAATTTTTGCTATATATATCAGAAAGGGTGGGGGGGCATACAAAGACTTAAAATAATGAATGAAATAGTAAATGCTCCATGTTCAAAAGGAAGGAGGGCTGCTTATATGCTTACAGAGGTGTTTTAAAAATGAATTCATATCTTTATTTTGTCTTTTCTTTTTATGACTTTCCACGGACTTAAAAAATCTGATTCATACAATTTAACAATTATTTCATGATTCTCTTTCTGATATGTTCTCACAAGGGTTCAATTTATATTTGCAACCAGATTAACTCCTCAAAAAGAAAAAGTATTCAAGTCCAAGCACTGTGTTGAACACATAGTAAATGTTTCAAGGAAGGTCTGGTGCATTGAGTTCTATTGATCTCCACTGGACTCAACACCTTTGGAAAAGACTGTATTCAGGTCACAAGAAGAAACAGATCTTCTTCCTGTGCTTTTTTTTTTTTTTCTTTAATGTCGAAGGCAGGAAAAAGTCAGGCTAAAAATATCCATGATAATTTCTACCGTTAAACTTAATTATTCTTCCAAAAGATATATTTTCATGCTCAAAATAAAGTATCATTAATTTTGAGAAACAAAAAAATACATGTAACCTTATTAATCGTGTATCTATGTATGAATATATACTATATAACATATGCATCTATACATGTAAATGCATTTACATATATTATATATTATTATATACTGATATTACATGTCATTTCCCTATTTTAAGACATCCAAAGAACCATTACTAAAACCAAACATTTCTCATGAGTAATCCATTCAATCTTCCTAGTCAAAGTCTTAAATCCAATTCATATAGCCTAATGTATCTACATTTCTGTCATTGACAGTGGTCACCTTATCCCTTTCTCAAATTTACGGATTCACTCAGTTGTTGTTTCACGAATCCTTAGCATCTCATGATACATACAGCAGGTACCAACTCCTATCATATTTTTTATGGAATAAAAGAAAAATATTGCTAAAATAAATTTAAAAACAAATTCTGGGATGTTTATTCTATGGATTATTTTCCATTGCACTTTTATGTAAAAGCGCAAGTTGCAAACAATTTACAAACACATAGGAATACACATGATATGAATATGATTCACACAATCTGAAAAAAAACAGATATTAAGAAAGCCTACTTATTGTTAATCAGCTGGTGACTGTCACAATAGTACATGTTCTAGAAAAGGCAGACAAAAATCTTACAGGTGAATGAAGTCATTTTTAAGACAATAAATTAGCGTGATGCCACAAACATATTTAAATCCTTCTCCTCCTTAGGAGGAGAAAACCTTTTTGGTTGCATTGTGAATATGATCTTTAAGAAATTAGATTACAGAGATCACTTTAGGCAGCACTATTTGTTCCTACTGCTTCTCAAGATACTGAGTTAATCAAGTTAGAGATGTTCAGTTTCAGTTCCTATGTCTTCTGGTAACAAATTTGGAGTTCCATCACTAATAAGTAGTGTTCAGGTTACCACCCTCTATTTCTCTTTCTTCTTTTATTCCCTTCCAATGATCAACTTCTCTAGATGTGTGTATTTTCTGCATCTATTTTTCCTTTCTGGATATTTCTCTATGTGACCCTTACTACATCTTCGCCTTTCCAGGTAAGTCACTCCCTTGGGATTCTCAAGAATAACACAAAATTCTGTCAATGGTACCAATTATATTTATATCAAATGAGGAAATGTATTTGAGAATACCTGTTCAATACTGAAGTTTTATATACAGAAGACGGAATTCTTTTTTCTTTTTTTAAAAAAGGAAAGGTACAAGCAGGAATGATGGCAAGCAGGAAGGCAGGCAGGAAGAGAGGGGAGGAAGAAGCATTTTGCTTATTTTATTGAGTTGTGCATCTTGGTTGTCTCCCCAAGGCCCCAGTTCTTTAGCTACTTTACATCCTTCCTTTTTTTTCCTTCCTGCAAACATCATGCTCTTTGTACCAGTACACACTTCTGGACATGTCCTTTTTGTCCCAAATACCCTTCCCCACACCATCAACCCCCAAGAAGACCCCTGAATCCCTACTTACCCACCTTTCAGGGTTGACATCCAATTCCATCTCTTCCAAGAAACCTTCCCAGAGACAAAGTTAGTCTACATTCACACGCAACTCACCATGAATATTCCTCAAATTCTGCCTTGTATGAGAGCTACTTACATGTGGCCCTTTCTTTATTATCCCAAGGAAGATAAATGAACTGAATTGATTTGTGCTTGTGTCCTCACCATTAATGATTAAGAGTATTGAAAGTTATTTCAACCACCCCCAAAAGTATTCATTCACTTTACACTGGAGCTATTAGGACTTTTCAAATATAGTAATAATTAATCAACTAGACCCGATAAATAAAAAAATGTTATTTTTTAAAAAAACATACAAATATATTGCTAAAATGAAAAAAACATAGCTAAATCTTATTACACAACAGAAAACAACTCTAATTCTAAGAATTTATGCAAGGAGAAAAACACACAATGAAGGGAACAGTGAGACTGTATTTTTGATACAACGAAAGCTACTGTGTGCCTGTGTACTAAGAAATGCACTTGGGATCCCCATCTTGGAGGCTAGTTCAGTTATTCTCTCACCTGCTGGTGGACTTCAATCTCTGGACTATCTCCAAGACTGTCTGGCCTCCTGAAGTTCCTTTGGCTGCAAAGATTATGAGGTCAACCACTACAGGCCACACTCCTCCTTCTAGGGTTACGCTGAAACTGAAACTGCCTGAAGAAGAGGAGAGAGGGATGGGATGTCTTCCAAACCCTTTGTCCTGTGGCCCTAGCTTTGTTTTAGGCTAGCATGAAACTTGCCACTGTCTCTACCTGAAGGAAAATGAACTAAGATTAGTCGCATCACGAGGCTGGCCTAGATCTGCAGTTTTAAAACCTGGCTGTACTCTGTCATCACCTGGGGAGTTTTAAGAAAATATCCATGTCTGGGTTCCACACCCACACACATGTACTTGCTCCAGAGTGGGACCCAGACAACAGCAGGATTTAAAAGTTCCTTGGGTCTATTAGCTAGGGATGCTATAATAAAATACCATAGACTGGGTGGCTTAAAGGACACGCTTATGTCTCAGAGTTCTGGAGGCTGAGCAGTCCAAGATGATGGGGCCAGCAGATTCAGTTCTTAGAAGGGCTCTCTTCCTAGCTTGCGGAGAACCGCCTTCTTACTGGGTCTTCACATAGTAAGGAAAAACAGAATTCTGGTCTCTTTTCTGACAATTCTGGTCTCTTATCTCTTCTTATAATCCCCTGAGGGGCTCCACTCTTAACTTCATCTAAAACCAATGTTCTAAAGGCACCATATTACCAATTACTATTACATTGGGGTTTAGAACTTCAACATAAGAACGTGGGGCAGCGGGGGACACAAATATTCAGTGCATCATGACAGATAATTTCAAAGTACAAACAAGATGGAACACCACTGACTTAGATCAAGGATTGGCAATCTTTTCTGCATTGAAACAAATATGATGACATTATCGTATGTACAGGACAGTCCTGAGGACAGACCAAAGTTCTGAATAATTCTGTGTTCCTAGTGTAACCAACTTAGGGCAAACCATTTAAGAAAACATGTCAGAAGGCAGGAGGGTCAAATGTCACAGAACGAATTTTTAATCTGATGACAATGTGGTTGAAAACCATGAGAAAATCTAGAAAGTTACTTATACTTCGCCAATATTGTGTTGTTTTAAGCACATAATCAGGACCCTGGTGGTAACTATGACCTCTGCTAAAAAGAGGTCATTTTAAATTGCAATACATTTTTAAAAATTCTACATAATGTATCTGATCAGTTCATAGGACAAGTCTAGTATTAAGACCTTTGGGTTGGAGCTTTAGGATTCAAGAAATAAGTAATCCAGGCAATGATAGGAAGGAATAGAAAAATTGTGGCATAAATGCTAAGAAAGGCAAGCAAGAGAGACATAGTATGAATCTCCAAGAACACTGCTAATCACTGTTATGAATATTTTTAAAGAAAATTATTCTTTCCTACTAAATTATTATTTCCAAATATATAAAGATTACATTTCCAAGGAAACTTGTAGAAAACTCTCATCGACATGTGCATAAATTGACTCATATTATTGAACAAGACCAGAAAGTTCACATAAACAAGACTCCTAATAATTAAATTAACTTTAATATTTGTGTAGAGATATTAGAGGCAGAAAAAGAGAGAGAGATTCCTCATCTTAAAGCACTAGAATTTTTAGGCAGAGAAAAATGTCAATCCATTCTTTCAATGTTATGTTAAGTACAAAATCACTCAATTATATATTCAGAGTAAAATTAACTAATAATATTAAGTAGCATCAAATTATAAAATTATTCATCAAGGTGCTAGGAAATGTTGAGACTCAAGGGGATAAAGGCGAAGGATAACATCAAAAAAAGGACAGAAAGAGGGATGGAGCAAAGAAGGAAGTAAACAAGGAAGGAAAAATATGGTCTTTTTTTCTCCTGTTTTTCATTCCTATGAAGTGCTTTAATTCATCCCAAGCCTTGTTTCATTTGACTTCAACTTGATTCAAATATTTGCTGAACATCAGTTATGTGCAGGGCCAAACTAGGTGAATCATCTTTGGAATTAATGGTAAGATTACAAATTCCAAAAGAATACATATCCAGCTATTGTAGCTGCACTTCCTCTTATTTATCTGGTTTCTGGAACTGCCTGAGGCCACTACCTCTGGCCAGCTTGACTAAAAATAATTTAATCCAGTATGACGACTTTTGACTGACAGAAAACATCTTCATGGGCTCAAGATGCTTCATATTTCATTACCGACCATCCCTCATCCCCAATGTCCTCTTCCACTCAACAAGTGAATATGTGTGCACATTTGTGTGCACACACACACAATACACACAACACACACACACAGGCACATACACTGACATGATGCCCTGTGCCCTGGGACACATTCAAGCATGGTGAATTGGTGCCAATTCATCTACAATTAAATGCTTACTCAAAATTCCTCCTGCCATTACACATGCAGTATCGATCATGGGGTTTTATTTTTCATATATACTGTCTAAATCTAGATGATGTTTATGTACATTCCTGGGAGAACCAAAGAAAGAGAAAAGTGGATTCCAGAGATGGCATTTAAAATGATGGGTCATGATGAATGTTGACCTAACTCTTGGATTACGATCAGAATCAAAAGGAGGTAAGAGCAGGGGAAACTGGTTAATACCAATAGCAAAGCTACTACTGTCTAAGAAGTTTCATGGTTCTCTCTAGTACTTTTTGCATTAAGAATTTATAAAGTACCTATTATAGGTGGTAAGTCCAAGAATGCTATGTCCAAGGATGAATGAACTATATTCTTGTTGTCATCAAGCTGCTGATAGAGTGGGGAAGACAAAGATACTATGCAAAACAACACAGTAAATATTAGAACAAATTACCAACAAAAATTGCCAACGGAACATTCTCTTCTGAACTACAAATTAATACCTTCCATTCAGCTACAGCCTTTAAAGGCCACAAAATGGCCATCAAACTTTCTTCATCTATTGCTGCTTTATTTAAGGTCATCAGAAGTCTCTGACTTTCGTATGGCTGACACAACACAGATAAAACATAACCTGTATACATCAACACTTCAAGCAATGTTGATGACTTTAGGAGTTTTTCTAGTTGAATTGACAACTTCTCATCAGTACTATCAAACAATACTTTAACCAGTTTTTTTTGACTCAAAACTAGTGCTGTCAATAGACTTTCTGTAACGATGAAACTAAGCCGTATCTGCACGGCCCCCTGTGTGGTCACAAGAAACTACTAAGCACTTGAAATGTGGCTAGTGTGATCAAGGAAAGGAATTCATTTATTTTTAATTAAATAACCACGCATGCCTATGGCTAGGGTATTGTACAGCACAACTCTAAAATGTAAGTAAGTGTATCAGGGATACAAAAGGTGCACTAAGATAAAATAATGCTCCCCCTTCATGCCTGCACAGTATTTTACCACATCTCTGAAAAACTATACAGATTCAAAACTGGTTTTCTTTGGTAACCTGGAGTTGCTGCTAGCGGTTACTCCCAACATGACATTAAAAGCTAAAGCACAATCAAAACCTAGGTCTGCTCTGACTTTCAACACCGGCCTTTTTGACAAAGTGGGAGACATTCTCAGGTAGTTGTAGGTTATTTAACACATTAACACATTTAGAAAAGACTGTGTGCTCAATTAATTCTAAATGAAGAAAGCATCTTCAACGTGAAATGTAAAGGTTTTCAAGGTGGGGATTAAATGAGATGACCTGAACTGTAGGCCTCAGTAATAGGACTCTATGCTTAGTACTGCAAAATAATTAGTGGCTAGCAGATGTCCAATACTTGGAAAACATGCCACAAAAGAGTAGTTCAAATAGTGTGTATAGGAATCATTCACATCTGGATCATGGTGGTTGTTACATGACCATATGCATTTTATCAAAATTTTCAAGATGGTACACTAGACTAGGTAAACTATGTCTTATATTTTCAAGGGAGGAAAACGTGGGGGGTACCCAGGAAAAGTCATGAATGAGAACTGCATGAAAGTGAATGCAAATATGAATTGTAGCATCACATCTCATATGAAGCAAGCTAATACATTCTAAAGAGCAAACAGATCTAGGAATAAAGGAGAAAGGCTTAGGTTTGGGTGTCGAGCCATTGATATTAGGTAGACAAGCCATTTGACTTCTCGGTGCTTTCATTTTCTCAGTTCTAAAATGTATACAATGAAAACACTACCTCAAGCGTTTTGGGGGAAAACTGAACATGAAAATGTGCATAATCTATTCATCAATGTGTTGCATGCAGCAAACACTGAGTAGATAGTAAATGAAAATAAAATACAAGCTCCTCTTCTTAAGTATGTCCTTTTTTTGAGGTCCCTTGGTTCTGAATGGGATTGGGGTGGGGGGGGTCTCCACTTCCATTCTAAAGTCTAAAGAGTTAATCAACGGATGATGAAGCAAAGCTAGCAGAGCAGATGTAATTAAAATCTTTTTTAGAATGGGTGGCGGGGGGCGGGGGGGTGTGGAGAAACACAGCTCATACTTCCAGAAAAACCTGAATTTTTTGCCATAAGCAAAATTCCTACAATATAAAATTTTAAGCAATTTCCCAAAACTCTAGTGCAAAGATGAGAGGATAAACGAATCCATCAATGAAATGATTTATCCTGGCAAACTTCCCTGAGGGGAAGCTACCCTGGTTGACATAAAAAGAAGAAAGATGAATAAAACTGCTCCTCCGTAAATCAGAAATAATTAATTTTCTGAATGAAGACTAGTTATTATTTTGAGGGAAAAAAGCATGACTGCTTTTCACTCTTAGTTGCAATTTGTTTTCAAAGGACAAAGAGACCAAGCTCAGAGTCATTACATACTGAATTTCACTGAGTGAAGAATTGGGTATAATTTGTAGTTAATGCAACCTTAAAGTATTAAGACATGACTAAAGAGTTCAGAATCTGATTCATTACATATTTAACAACAATATTTAGACATATTAATTCAGTGTGCATTGCAGGACTATAATACACTTAATTCAAAGATCCTGAATTCTCATTAGCTGAAAGAAACCTTCCTTTAAAGCTCTTAAAACACCTACCTCTCCTATATGACTCATAGTTAAGCCTCCTTACAGGAAAGTCGCTGCAATGTTTCCCATTACCTGTTCAGTGGGTCAAGATTAAATAATAACTAGATTTGTACAGTCATCACTTTAGTTCTCCACCTAGTAGGAAACCTCTCAATTATTTCAGACAAAGTCCAAATTCACTTAGGGAATTATCTTGGAGTCATCTTTAATTTCTACCTCTCTGAATAAGATTCTCCTTTAGCTGAATAACATTAACTTTGTATGATTATTTTTTTGTATAATGCTAAGTCAGGTATCATATATCAAGTTCACAAATTTGATAATAATTCAGATATTTTGCTAACATTTGAATGTCAAGCTAGCTCCAAAATTGTCCAATGTGGGTTTGACCAGCAGCAGTAGGATACGCAGGAATTTGTTAGACAAACAGATTCTCAGGTCCCAACCAAGACCTCCTGAATCAGAAACTCTTGGGTTTTCACAAGTCCAGCAGGTGATTCTGATGCACACGGAAATTTGAGAATGGTGATTTAGTTAGTTCTAGCTAGACAAAAACAGTTGAGACTACATGCCAATCTTGATGGAATTATCCACATAGATAGATGAACTCACATATACATTTATACCTCCCCCAAAAGATAATGTTCCTCGTTAGTCCTTAATGATCCCCAGCAGTAATAGGAGAGATTCATTTCAGTTCAAATAATCTAATGAGACTTTTCTTGTTTGAAGAGTTACTTGAAAGAAGTCATTGATCTATATGTCCAGTTCTAAACATCAGGACATTTTGGCTACAGAAAATCATAAGGTCAGTAAGACATCTTTAATTGCTAACACTAACACCTCAGTAACTCTAAAAATTGTTCCTGGATAACGGTAAGAATGGTGGCATGATCATCAAATTGTATGCAGACTGTGTAGCAAGTCTCAGTCAAAAGGCCTTTCTTGAGCATCTCTTACCTGTGCCAGGTCACCTGTTCAGGTCAAGGACACTGAAAATGAAAAATAAACACATCCACAAGTAGTAGATATTGAGGGAAATTTAATTGAAGTGGAGGTTGAATTTTTCATTTGTAAAATGAAAACTAATATGCAAAGTAAATGCAGTTTTTCCTGAGTATTTCAAAACTGTGAAACCTTGCAATCAAGACAGATATTCACCCCACTAAAGGTTGTGGTAGGTGAGATTGTAGGTAATAATGGAAAAAAACAACTTTGTTAAAGTGGGGAGGGATACAAACTAGTCACCTGCCAATCTTAAAACATATTTTCTGGTACTAATGCTGACTTATAGTCAACATCATCAAATAAATGTGATAATCTGAAACAATTTAGTTCTTTACAGGTAAATTTTATATCATCCAAACATGAAAGAAAATGTCCAATAAACTGAAATCTATATAACCAAAAATAAAAGGCTATAATCAATACTTTATTTAGAAAAGCCTTTGCAAATTGTGCTATAGTGAAATGGAGTATCATTCAGCCACAGAAAGAAATGAAGAATTGATATATGCTGTGACATGGGTGAATCTTGAAAATATGCTTAGTGAATGAAGCCAGATAGCAGACGCTACATATCTTGTGTGATTCTATTTATATGAGATGCACAGAACAGGCAAATCTATGGGAAAAGAAAATAGATTTGTGGTTTCCAGAATCTGAGGTGAGAGATGAAAAATGTTAATGAATTTTCTTTGGGGAGTGATGACCACATTTCATAATTTGACAGTAGTGATGGCCCACATCTTTGCGAATATACTAAAAAACCACTGAACTGTCCACTTTTAAAAGATGAATTGTATGACTTGTGAATTATGTCTCACTTAAAAATCACAATATTCGCAGGACATGTGGTTTGACGGAAAACAAAGCAACGTTCTCTGGTTCCCATGCTACTGTGAGATTTACTTTAAAAAAATTAAGTACACGTGGAACTGGCTTTGATGTTAAAATAGATCTATAATATAAATGTAAATTCAACAGGTGTGTATTTGGTGACCACAGCACTTTTAAAAAATATCTTCCCTGCTCCAGAACCAACTGCATGGTTTTAGAGAAAATCAGGACCAGATTCCCCTGCAAGTTTTAAATGTCAACTGTGCATCACATCACCATCACCTCAGAGAATTTTCATAAAGTGTTTGGAATTTAAATGATGACCATGTATCATGGTGGCTATTGGCAATTAACACTATATTTGCAATGCGATTTTCATTAGTTAGAAGAAGACATCTCTTTTTATAAGATTACTATATCCAAAGCAGCACCATCTATCGGATGAAAATATGGGTCAACATCTACTTGATTATGAAAAATCTAAAATTAAAAAAACAAAAAACCTGGGGTCCTCTAGTTGAGAAGAGTTACTTATGTACCATGTACTCACAAACTGAGGTACATTTTCTAACGTTCAGGTTAATGTCTTCAAACCTATGATATTCCAACAGAATAGATAACAGATAACCTTCATGAAGGAAAAAAAGAGTTCTTTAATAAAGTGCAAAAATCCAATCTTATAATTCTTGTGGAAAAAAACCAGAACACTTGAATCTCGGTAGCTACTCTAACTTTTTCAGAATGCAATTTTAGCATGTGTGGCATGTATGACATGGAAGATGGTGGTGGGAAACGAATCCTAGAATAAATGTATCAACCTGCAGCTGGCTAACTTGGCAGCAGTGGTAGAACGTTGATAGAAATTTTGATTGAAACTTTTTTTTTTAAGTAACTGTCCAGACTTGGATGTGATCAAAGTACCGAAAAACACTGAGAAGTCAGGTTGGTGCTTGCTACTGTCACTACCTTTCGGTTGTGTGGGGTGTGCGTGTGCGTGTGTGCGTGTGTGTGTGTGTGTGCGTGTGTGTATACTTTGCATCAAACACGTGTATTTTTCACTGAATCCCTTAATATTCATAATATTCGCAGCATGAAATGAACAGCAGAAAGGCGGTAGAGCAGTAGTCCCGCACTAGGGTTGTATTTTGACTGTGCTCATCTTCTCAGGTGTTTCCAAAGGCTCTTCTTACAGTTTGCAAAAGAGACTGAAGAGCGGTGCGGACCCGGACCGCGAGAGCCCAGGCTCTCTCTCGGCCGCGGGCTCAAGCATCCCCGCCGGCAGATGGTGGTGGAAGGGTGGTCCAGGGGTGGTGGCGGTGCGAGGTGGGGAAGGGGCGCCTACTCCTACGCCACGACACCCGCCAGGCCTCCACCTACCTCGTGGGATCCCTAGTCCCGCGTCCCCCTTCCCCACCTTGCGGGATGGCGGCGGCAACCAGTACCTACGCTATGCAATCCTCCTCCCCAATAGACACAAACCCAAAGGCGTCCAAAGGATCCCGGAGATGAAACCCCACGGAGGACTTAGCACTCACCCAGGCGGCAAACACAGAAGAGCTGAATACAAGCGAGGAAGCGCCTGAAGATTAGCATTTCCAGACGGTCCGGAGGCTCCCACCGCGCGGCTCCTCTGCTTCTCGGGGTGCAAAGGGAGGGCGGGGTGCGCAGGAAATGTTTTCTCCTCCAGT
>RJWH01001946.1:167783-289075 GCA_004363575.1 Solenodon paradoxus | reverse complement strand
AGAGAGAGACAGAGAGAGACAGAGAGAGAGAGACAGAGAGACAGAGAGAGAGAGAGACAGAGACAGACAGAGACAGAGAGAGACAGAGAGACAGAGACAGAGAGACAGAGACAGAGAGAATGAAAGAACTTTAGTTCATAACCTAGTACCTGGGTGTTTCTTGCCCTGGCTTTGGGGCACTGCTGTCCAGGAATGCTGACTGACCTGAGAATGATGGTGGGCCAATTCCAGGCCTTAACCAGGTGTCCTACTCCCCCAACCAGGCTTTGGCTCTTGCCACACCCAATCTCCAAGGTTTGCTGAAAACTAAGCTGAGTTCCTTTTTTCCTTTTACCCATGTAAAGATTCTCACAAAGGTGCTCTTTGCAGAATTATTTCAGATCTGAAAAAAAGGACTCCAATGGAGGTTATTTGTGGCCAAACATCATGATCTCATTTGGGCAGAAAAGCGAAGTACCCTGTGAGATGAGCTCTGGCTATTAGAAGGCTATTATAAACCCTGTCTTTTCATACTTTCCCAAAAAGCACATCCTCCTAAATCCATGTCAGACTTTGGTAACAACCATTCCCAAATAATCCATGTGTTTCTGCTTTTAAAGTCCCCCCATCAAAATAGTTCCCAGTAAATGATTTAAAACAACATTGCATTTTAAAAGCCATTTAATGTTAAGAGCATATTTTAAGAAAAAAGCAACATACTTTGCCAGTAAAACATTAAAATCATCTCTTCAATGAAAGACAATCAAACAACACCAAAAATAACATAATACATTACCATAGTAAACAAACCATCTATTAACAGAAACAAAAAACCAGGTCATATACAGAACTCAAAACTTCATAGAGCCTCCAATGGAACAACAATACAGCAAAATTTGTAAGAATATATCTATATGTGCATCATTTTGAATGAAATATTTACACTAGATAAGGTACCAGTTAGCATGTACCTAATTTGTTTTGTTCCAAAAGAATTCTACCAAACCATGTGAATTTACAAACAGTGCACTGTCTTTTTTATAGTCAGTTTCTTTTTTTTCTACAAACCTCCAAAAGGAAAAAAATCAAAGGATTCCTATAAATGTTAAAATGTGGTTAACAAAGCAATGAAAACTAGAAGATTGAAAATCCTTGGTGAAATCTTAGAATCTGGATGGCAAACAGCAAGTGGCAAATACACTTAACGCTAGAAAACTATGCATCAAAATCATGCTTCCAACGGCTTCTCTTGTCTTCCATCAGATGTGTGTGTGTGTGTGTGTGTGTGTGTGTGTGTGTGTGTGTAAAGGTGAATGAAAGAGAGCATGTGTAGTGGGAACAATGTGGGAATCCCCATTAAATATGTAACGAGTAAACAATACTTTGGACAGTGAGTCAGATCTACACGATTAAGACATCCATTACTGAGTGTCAATCCACAAATTAGATCACTATCAGTAAAAAACAAAGGAAAAAAATCTTCATTCAAAGTGAGAATATACAAATGGGCCCAAAGGAACAGAGTATAAGAGGAAAGCTGTAAAAATTCAGTAAACTCATCAAACAAAAAACATTTTTAAATTTCACGAACCATACATTTCCCCCTTAGAGTGTGCACAAAATTAAGCTGCTAGGGATATAAATAAATCATTTACAGAGGGTTGTTCGACAATCATCTAAGAATAGCTTTTAAGATCAGTGAACACGGCAGGTGCAATTCCCTTCTCAAACATTAACACTTCAGAGAAGGTAGAAGGGGGGTAAGGACCACAATAAAAATATATATATAATATACAGTGTAAATGCAGAAAAATCTGCCATCTTTTTTAAAATTCAAAATACTTTAGAGACGGCTCTATCACATTAAGCATCAACTCTAGTTTAAAGTTTCGGTTCGGAGTCCATTTCTATTTCTGAAAAATAGCTGCAAAGTGTACTTTTAAACGTGAACAAGGGTGATGTCTTTAAGAATAAAAACAAATCTTACTTGATCATTCTTGGAGCCTTTCAAAGGCTGTCTCCTCCGCCTTCCTGCAAACAGCCAGCTCCAGACGCCCTTTGAAGGCGCCCAGGTGCCTTTCCCGGGTAGGGTGGTGTCGGCGGGACAACTTGGCTACAACTTGACAAATCCCTTCGTTTGCTTTGCTTTCCTTTGAGAAATCGTTTCACGGTTCTCGCCGGGCTGGGGCTCCGTGGGCTCAGTGGTTCGCTAGCTCTCCAACCCTCGCTTTCTTTGGATTCACATTTACTGGAGTTGCTTCAGGTCGCCAAGCGCGGAAAGCAAAGAGGCTGGAGGGAGAGGGAGGGAAAAGAGGGGATGAGGAGGGGGCTGTCCCTGGAGAGGCCAAGGGTCTCCTAAATGCCCGCAGAATATTTCATTCTTTTCTGTTTCTGCCTCTGGTTGCAGAACCAGACGCGCACCACGTTTTTCTTAAGGTCCAGCTTCTCCGCGATGGCGGCGATCTTCTCGGAGGAGGGCCGCGGCTGGATGGCGAAGTAGGCTTCGAGCGAGCGCTTCTCGGGCGCCGCGATGGACGTGCGCTTGCGCTTCTTCTCCGCGCCGTTGAAGAGTTCGGGCTTGGTGAGCTTCTCGCGGTGAGACTTCTCGGCCTCCTCCAGCCAAGCCTGCAGGATGGGTTTGAGCGCGATCATATTGTTGTGCGACAACGTGAGGGACTCGAACCGGCAGATGGTGCTCTGGCTGAGGGAGCCCACGCCAGGGATCTTGAGGTTGGCCAGCGCGGAGCCCACGTCGGCCTGGGTCACCCCCAGCTTGATGCGTCGCTGCTTGAAGCGCTCGGCGAACGCCTCCAGGTCCCGGGGGTCGGCATCCACATCGCTCATGCAGCCCATGTGGGAGGGCAGCCCGTGCGCGTGGGCCATGCTGAGCGCCGCTTGGTGCATGGGGTTCATGGTGGCCATGTGTGGCGCGTGCGTTGGCGTGGACACCACCGCGCCGTCGGGGCCCGCCATGGCGCCCAGGGCCAGCCCGGGGCTCAGGTGCTCCAGCAGCTCTCCCTCCAGCGCCTGGTGCGGCTGGTGGTGGTGGTGGTGGTGATGGTGGTGGTGGTGGTGCGTGCCCGCCAGTGCGGATGGATGCGAGATGGGCACGGACGAAGAGGAGGCAGCCGACGTGCAGGGGATGGTGTTCATGGTGTGGTAGGTGGCGTCCGGCTTGAAGGGGCTGTGGTGGGGCGGGTGGTGGTGGTGGCTCTTGCTCTGGGAGACGATGTCCACGGCGGCCAGAGCCTCGGCGCGGGCCAGCAGACTCTCATCCAGCCCGCCGAATATATTGCTCTGCAATTGCAAGTAAAAGGCACACATTACGCTCAGCAGGGAATTGCGCGCACTCTCTCCGGAAGCGCCGGCCCCAAACTCTCACCGCCGCCGCCTACAGCATTCCCAGAACGTTAAAACAACAATGCTCCGCGATTCGTGGGCCAAGAGGAGAGGTGGGAAGTCATCGAGAGGAGCCGAGAGTGCACGAGGAGAGAAAAGCGAGCCTGCAAACACAACACGACACGCACAGAGGTAACATCCCAGGTCATAAAAATTAATATGAAAGGAAAGACCCGCTGAATACATAAAAGAGAGGGAGGAAAATTGGTTGGAGGTGTGGGGTGATTTGCTGTGCGGACATGAAAAAAACATCAAGCAGATAAAGGGGGCTGTCAAAATGTGCCTTTAAGCGGTGATTATGCAGGAATACGCACCGGTGGGGTTGGAAGACACGCTCTCCGCATCGCCTCCGAGCCCCCGCCGCCGCCGCCGCCGCCGCTACTGGCGCTGCTGCTCCGGCCGCCGCCGCTGCCGCCGCCCCCGCCGCCGCCCCCGCCCGCGGCATTGCTGGAGCTGCTGGGGGAACTGGCGGAGGGCGCCGCGGGCGCCGAGGAGCCTGGCGAGGCGCTGTGCAGTGCCGAGTACTTGGGCTCCACGTGCAGGCTGCCGGCGTGCGGCATGCTGAACGCCTGCTTGCTGTTCAAGGACATCATCATCATCTTCCCGGTCGCCCCGGCGCTGGTCCGCAGCGCACGCACCGGCACCGGCTGCCGGGACCCTCCGGAGTGTGGGGCACAGGCACGCGCCGGGAAGAGCGAGGCACAGTTGCGCTCACCCGCCGCCGCCTCGGAGCTCCGCGCGCCGCCCCAGGGCTCGGCGCTCCTCCGCAGACTCGGCGGTCAGTCCGAGCGGATGTCGGGCTCCACTTGGCGCGGCTGCAGACCTCAGTCCCCGAAACTGCCCTGGCGCCGCGCGGCCGCAGTTATACTCCCCGCTCCCCGCGCCTGCCCCCGCGCCCCCTCCCCCGCGCGCGCCTCCGCCCTCCCGGGCTTAGAAGCGCCCGCTGTTTCCTGTGCAGTCGCTTCTACCTCTTCTCTCTCAGACTCGGGTTCCCTCTGCCCACCTGGCACCCGCCTCCCGCTTTACAGCCGCGCCCTCTACCGCCCCTTCCCGGCCCCCGCCCGCGCCCTGAAGCCACCGCCCCTTCCCGGCGCCCAGCAGCTGCACTTCAGCTCCGGGGCTCGACCCCACCCCACCGGCCAGGTCCGTGCTCCAGTCGCCGGCAGTTCCTACCTAAGATCCGGCCTCCAGACCCTCCCGCTTCTTTTCCGTCTCCGCTTCTCTAGGGAAAAGAAACTCCTAAATAAAGTTACGGGTGAACCCAGTGTGGGTTGGATTTTCCCCCAGACTACTAGGAAAGTCTCTTACCTGGCTCTGCCTCCGCCCCCCGCACCCGCTTACCGCCAAGTTCCAGGCCTCCGCCCCCACGCGGCCCGCCCCTCCCAGCAGCTCAGCTGACCCGGATCCCCAACACCCGGCCACCACCGGGCGTGCGGACGCAGCCCCAGGTCTCGACCCTCCGCTCAGCTCTGCTCTAACGCCTGGTGCGTACGGCGGTGGGCGCTCAGCTATGCGGCCCCTCGGCCCGGCGGATGCCTGGTGCCGAAGAGACATGAGGTCGACGGGGCTGCAGGGCTTTCTCTCACTCGGTTTCTCGCAGCTCTCAGCGGATTGGATGGCCGTGGAGCCGGCCCGGGTCGCCTTTGCGCATGCGACTCCCCCCCCCCCCCGGTGTCCTCCCACACCACCGCCGCCGACACACTCTTCTCCACCCTCTTTCCTTTTCCTGCGGATCTTCCTCCTCCTCCTCCTCCTTCTCCTCCTCCCTGTATCCAGCTGACTGTGAGTTGGGTCTTGGGGCGGATTCAGTAGCAAACCCTGCACTGGATTGATTATTCTTTATTAGCCACAATCAAAGGAGGAAGGGGCAACCGATAGAGGGAGGGCCAGAGATTACAGAGCGCATGTGCTGCCAAACAGCCCCCATACACACACACACACACACACACACACACACACACACACACACTCGCACGCACACAAGCGCTCGCCCTCAGGGCTTGGCACAAGCCCTACTTATCTTCATTTCCACAGCCACTCAGTGCAGAAAGAACCTATTTTTAGCCAACACTGAACTCTCACTTTTGTCCCAGTGCGGGCCACTTTTCTTAGAAGTGGACACACTCTTTAATTCTAGTGATAAAAAGCAATAACCTCCCTTACACAAGGGGTGGGGAGAGAGAGACAGAGACAGAGACAGAGACAGAGACAGAGACAGAGAGACTTCCTCTCGTCTGTCTCCACTACTCATCTTCTCTGCTCTTCTTCTTCCCTCGATGTTGGGGGCTGCTGTCACCTCCCCAGAGAGCAGAAGCAGCGGGACACGGGCGAGAACGAGAAGGCTCTGCTATGGGACCATGGAGCCTGCGAGTGGGCCGGTGGGCCAGGGGTGGCTGGGAGCAGGTGCAAGCACACGGTGCCTGGGGAAGGCGAGCAGGTGCGAGAGCAGGAGGCAGGCCTGAGAGGCTCGAGCTCGCGCTGGGACAAAACAGAGTGAGAAAGAGCGCGGCAAAGGGAGACCCTCGAAGGGGAAGCCCTGCGGCGGCAGGGAGTAGGAGCCGCCAGTTCACCCTTGACCTCTGTGGGACTGGAAGGCAGGTTCAAGTGAGGCGCTCAGCCTTCCCGGCGTCGCGGGAGTATTAGGATGGCGGCAGCTAGCGGGCCACGCTGGGCTCTGTCCATGGTCCTGAAGCCCTTGGCTTTCCTGCGCTGCTCCAGGGCTGTCCTTTCTCCTCCCCTCTGCGAAGGGAAATTATAAACAGTAGCCGAATGGGATTCCTACCAGCGGTGTTCTGGAGCCTGAATGGGGAGAAGCCTGGACTTAGGACGGGAGATGGGGGGGTGTTGACATGAATGAATGTGGCTTGCGCCGGACCGTTCAAGCAAATGCTTAGGTAGATGTTTAATTTCTACCTCAACCACAGCCAGGGTAATTTTCAACAAAAATAAAGAAATGACATTGTACAGCTTTCACTGTCTCCAGCTTCGAGAAATGAAATAAATCAAAGTTAAAAGCTTGAGTATCATTTAATTATAGCGTGAATAGCGCTTGGAAAGAAGTAGAACAACATCTCTAAACAAATTATGACTGGGCCAGGAAGGAATTATTAGATTGAAATTTCATTTAGGCTCGGGAGACACGGCGCTTCACTGTGTAATCTGCTATGCCTCATCTGATTTGTATGCTTAATTCAGCTTGACGAATTTATTAGTTTTCATAAGAGTGAAAAAATTGAGCAGTACTATGGGCTAATGCATTGTGTGTACTGTAAATTGTATGTCATCGTAGAAAGGCTGAAGTCTATAGAAATCTTTTATTAATGTTGGTATAGGAGGGAGGGTTTTGTGCAAGCCTTGGAGAGGCTCATGCCAAACTCCATGTTGCTGTGTCTCCCTAGTCCATTAATATATCGTCATACTAATTAGACTACTTCATCAGTGATATAATTTCAAACTTCAAATTATGTTCTAATTAACAAGGGTTGTCCAATCTGCTTAATCTTCAAAAGGCTTTGGATGGTCTAATTAGTAGAAACTGTTGAGCATCTCTAAAGCCTAATAAAATCCATTAAAATATTTTGGGTATGTTTTCTATAAGTACCGTGTAAGGCTCAAAGGACGAAAGAGCAGAGGAGGAAAGTAACTGCAAGACAAATGTCATCTACATCAGTCCCCCAGATCATAATACTAAGTGAATCACAGGAGAAACTTGGGTATTTGGCCTCCTAAACAGTGTGTGTCTGTGTTTAAATAAAGGCATAAGAATATCAAGGAGAAAAACCACAAGGGGAAAAAATTCTTCTCTTTCATTAGGTGCCTAATTAGATGTAAAGTATGGAGTAACGCAGAGGAGTTTCCCAAGCATTATTGTGGCAACAGTCTACTGAACTTGGATTGCAAAATCAAATTTTGGGTGTGTTTTGAGCCCCTCCCTGTCCCCTCCCCCTACATTGAACTTAATTACTTGCAATAGTTGTTTTAATGTATGTTGTCACCTGGGAGTATTGAGAAATGCATATCGTTAATATGAATTAATCTTGATTTTAATAGCAACTGACAACTGATCTCCAAAATGCTAAGCACTTGTCACCACTTCATATGGTAAATAAGGTAGTAATAACCAATTCCTGGAATAAATAGGGCACAGTTGAAATGTGGGGGACAAACTTTGTTTGATATGGAATTCATTGGCTAAAACTATTCTAAGCAGGACAACTCTCCAGAGACTCTTTTCCGGATGGCTGAAATCCATATATCATTCAATTAACTGTAATACAACTTTTTCATCTCTCAAATATTTCTCACTGATATCTCTAATTCCAGACCGGGGTGAGGGAGAACCTTTTATTCAAATGATCAAGTTGAAATAACAATATGTAGAGCAATTCAAGAGTTTATTTATTGATATTCCTTTTCCCCTAGAAAACGCACATATTTTTTAAGAAGGAATGCCAGGCTTAGATTTCTCCTTTTCCCACTCAAAGTGAAAAATGAACAGCAGTGATTGGGTTACATTAGGAAGAAAAAGCAATTCTATCATCACCACAACGTGCCATCTTGCCAGCTCCCTTCAGGAACGCGCAGAATACCAACGTCTTTGCGGTGGTATCAATAAAACCCATTTCGGTTTTCCCCACAGGCATTGCTGCAAAGCACTCCAGCGAATTATGAAAGCGACTCTGAGAAGGAAAGACTCCAGCCCGCTGGGTAGTAGGTAGCCGAGTCATCGAAACAACTGGAAAGCTGAGAATAAACCCAAGAAGTGGAGGCAATTGGCACAAGATCCCGAGCTCTGCTTCATAGGACCTCAGTACACACATTTCTGCCCAAGCAGAAACCTGGCTCCTCTGCACACCTAGACCCTCCAACTAAACTGCAAACCAAGAAGTGAGTCTTTCAAAGCAGAGAAAAAGAAGGTGGGTCAACTGTGTGACTCGAGGAGGTGCTCCTTTCTTCTGCCAATCCTCGTTGTTAGAAAATAATTTCTGACCTGTGACCCACTTCCCTGAAGGCGCGCGCGAGGTGGGGGACGGGGCGGGGGCGGGGCTTGAGGGTGGCCTCGAGCTCAGAGGCTGGAGGGTCCCTGCAGCTGGCACCCTCGCCCCGGTACTCTGTCGGCTGTCTTTTTGAGGGGAGATATCACTGTCTTCTGTATCCGAGTCCTAATTTACTATTAAAATTTTAAGCAGTGCATTCATATTTTACCGGCCCTAATGTGTTTATTAAATTTTAATCTATTTAGGGCAGTGTAACTTCTTTGTATTTCAATCAGAATTGAGTTGGACTTCAAGGAAGAATTTTAAAGGACAGTCTGGCTCTATTCGCGCACCATTTCGATTTTGGGTAGACAAGGCTTGCGGGGGGTGGGGGGGTGGGGGGAGGATGGACCCACTCTCTTTTCAGGAAGGTCAATCTGCTCCGAATTCAGAATTAAAACAGGTCCCTAAACGCTCTCCCTCTCTGTCTCCCTGTCTCTCAGTCTCTGTCTCTGTCCCCCCACCCCCACCCCACGCCACCACCACCTGGCTCAGGGCAGAGGGTACGGAGTGATTAAACTATACCGTAGTCTCGCTGTTCCAGGAAAGAAAGAAAAAGGGATCATGCCTGCAAACGAAAATTTGGAGAGCGTCCAGAGAGCGCAACGCCGAAAAGGGGCGCACTCCTGGTCTTGTTCCATCCTAAACTCTGTGTACCAAGGGTGATAGTTTTTACTCAAACATCTTTCTTCTTCCAAATGATGCCCACCACTGCCCTTATGTGTGTCTCTAACTCTGCCTCTCCGCTGGTCCCAGGTAACCCCAAATTCCCCTCACTTAGGGGTTTCAGGGAACCCCTCTTCCGCTCAGGGTCTCCCCTGTGCCGGCCAGCACAGACCTCTCAGCGCCTTCTGGAGTAACTCTCACGCTCCACCCGCCCAGCAAGTGTCTGGGGAAAACGTCTGCATCCAGGAGTTTCCAGGCCCTTCTAGATCGAAAAGCGGGCTCGCCACCTCCCGCCCTCCCGCTCTGGCAGGGCCGGGTGAGCGAGTCGGCCGCAGGCCCGCATCTACCTCCGCGCGGGAGGGCGCGCTTCTGCGCGGAGAGACGCGCGCCAGGACCCGGGCCTGCGGCGGCCGCGCGGCGCACCGAGGCGATTCTGGATCGAAGACCGCGGCCGGGCTGGGAGCGGCGGGAGGCGGCGCGGCCGCGGGGAAAGCCGCGGGTCCCTCTTTCCGGGAGAAACCGGGGGGAGCCGAGATCAATTTCAAAGGCTCGGATTTGACAGCGGGGCGAGGGACGGGCCAGGCCGGGCTGGCGGGACGCCGGCGCGCCTCCTAGGCGCCCTCGCGGTTCCCTCCGCTTGGTTGGCAGAGGCTGAGTGTGGCGAAGAACCCGCACGCGGGGACAGCTGGTTGGACTCACCGAAGTCCACCAAGCTTGGCAGCAAGCACGCCGGGCGCCAAGAAATTTAAATCTGTCCGGGGGAACGAGCCAGTCCTCAGCAGCCAGCCACCTCCCGCAGTCCCCAGGGCGCTGGGGCGCGTTCACACACTTTGGCCCGGACACACACTCCCGCAGACGAGCTCACACCCCACCCACGTGCTAACACTCACGCGCACCCCCCCCCCAGGCGCGCACACGCGTTCCCCTCCCCTTGGGCGCGCCACTGGCGGGGAGGGAGGGGTCTGGGGAGGGCCGCCCTCCGCGCGCCGGTCGCTGTCGGCAACAACCCCCCATCCGGGTCTTTATTTGCTCTGCAGAAACTGTTATTTTTTTTTTTTTGGTCTTAGTGAATTTCCCTGGTCCGTATGTTTCCCTCGTCCCAAAGTTAAATCCAGTCACGAAATCAAACTTAAAGCGTTGAAACAATCAATGAGGACTTCTGCAATCCATTGGCGCCTTGTGTTTCCTGGAACTAGAATAAATGCAAGAAATCGAAACTTAATTACTTGAAAGAAATCCAGAAACCCCTCTGCATAATTTATCCAGTCATTTTTAGGAGCATTTGTGCTCGATGCAGTATATGTTAACTCTATACTTGGAGCTAAGAGCGGGCTCTGTTCATTGATTCTTTGGGGTTGACTACGCCCCACCTTGCCTGGGAATTTTGCCCGGTACCAGGCTCTGGCTTCTTCCCACTTCAGAGCTGATCTAGTAACACTTCTTTTCAGAAGTCACTAACCGAAACGGTCTTGAGTGTGGTGTGTAGTTAAACAATAAAAAAAAATCTCATGCTTCTCTCTTCTTTTTGCTCAGTAGGGCTATTATTTGGATTTGTGTGAGTGCTTATTGCTGATTTGAAACCAAGTCCCTTCGTAAATACAAGTCAGACTATTTCTCTGAGGGAATAGTGCACCATCAAAAAGGGTCATTCTGCTGGTGATGGAAAAATTGATTAAAAGGTGGGCCTTTACCTTTTCTCTAGGGAAATTCCTTCTTGTTTTGTCGTTATCATCTTGAGGTTCATTACTAGAATATTTGTTCTGACTAAGCTCCTCTTCAAGGTAGTTAGTTGAACCACACACCCTGGACACCAGTTTCTGCCTCTGATATCAGTTCCTCGCCCATTTTCTCCTCTTCTTTGGTTTCTCATTGATTTAAACTCTTCATATCAATAAAGTGCCAAAGACCTTCATCTGGGGCCATTAAATAAAGCTAATGCTCCTGTGTTCAGTTTAAAGATGTTGACTCAGGCCAAATGACTTCTGTACATATCATGACTCTGAAATTGGGGACCACTGGGAATTTAGAAATGTGATGATGACTAATGCTAAGGGTAGTGTATTTGCAGAACAGAGTAGTCCCTCAATCTATTAGCATGTTGAGGGGAACTCCTGAAAGACAGGCTTTCTCATAGACACCTTATAGAAATCTGAAGTAATGTTATGAAAGAATGAAAAATACATTGGGGAACAGCTTGGAAACAGAAGTACATTTTGATTTAACTTACATTAACAGAAATGTAATGTAAAAGTGAAAGGATCTAACAAAACCATTAATAATTAAAAAATAATTACAGATAGTCTATCCTTACTATTCATAACCACTCAACACTTTAGACAAAGAAAACTGAATAGTCTTAATGGGAATGAGATGTGACCAGACTGCTAATGAGAAGTTAGCCAAGAAATGTGCATTCATCAAAGGAGACAAGTTTCCTTGTTTTCCCCACCTGCATATTTTAATTTGCTCAGAGTTAACTTGGACCTTCCTCTTCAATCAAGATAAAGACTGAGCATAAGAGTTTACACCACATAATTTTTTTCAGCAATAGCAATAAAGATCTTATCAAATTCTGAAGATCTGGGCCACCAGATACTTGCATATTATATTTAACCATCCATATCGACAATTATTTGTGGGTGCCTCAGAGATACTGGCCTCTGTAATAGATTTTGGTTGGACAAAACCATCCCTCAGAGTTTGTTGCCTGTTCCTTGTTCCTATTTCTGATTACTTTTAAAAAATAAAAAAAAGATTGATCATCCTTTAAGGATTCATCATCAACTTTTTTCTCACTAAAGAGGTTGTGTTCCAGTGTAAGAAAGTGTGTGAATGTTTTTCTGTTACCTCGATTGTATTTATTTTCTCTCCAGTATGTGCTTTACAGTGTCCTAAGTCTTAAGAGCAGTTTTCTACACATAATCATGCAGTATACCTTTAACTGTGGGCTAACCTTTCAAAAAACAAAGGTGTGGGGAGGGAAGGTACAACGTCTCCATTCTGATGTTCCAGGCATACTCTTCTTTACTCTGTCTGAGAGACAGGGGGACTGCCCCTAGAGTGCTTTGTTGATGTCTGGAGGCCTTGGGAGGAAATCAAAGCAGACTGGCAGCGAGCAAACTTCACTGCTTCTTTTCAGAGATAAAGGGAAATCTTACAAAAGGAGAGATTTGCAGACAGACAACTGGAATTCAGTGAAGTCATGTGGAGGCAACTGCTGGGAAGACACCAGGAAGTAGAAACCTACAGCCTATGTCAAATTTTATGCATCTAAAGAATTTGAAGCTTCCTTCCTTCCTGCCCCATCCCCAGATGAATTAGAAACAAAACAGCATGCCTGCCGCTTGCAGGAAACAGAAGAACCTTAGGAGAAATGCTAATAGATTGACTAGAAAGATTATAAACACTTCTCAGCTCTATAAATATGACTTGAGTGCCTAGCAATGCTAGATTCCTTGTAGGTATTCTCTCTCTCTCTCTCTCTCTCTCTCTCTCTCTCTCTCTCTCTCTCTCTCTCTCTCTCTCTCTCTCTCTCTCTCTCCTCTCAGCAGAAGGATATTGCAACAATGACAACCCAACTTTATTTTTCGTTTTAAGGGAAGGTGCAGGCAGGAATGAAGCCAAGTAGGCAGACAGGCAGGAAGAGAAAGGAGGAAAAAGCATTCATTTACCTTGGACCTGGGTCTTGAACCTGGATCCTTGGGATGTATGCGAAGTAGGTCCAGTGGCCTGATCCACTAGGCTACCAGGGCACGCCTAATGAATTTACCTTCAAACATTGCTCCTTTCTTGAATTTTTTTATATGGCCTATGGTTTGCCTGTACTTCTCATGATACAGAAGTATGAGAATTCATCATAGAATCATAATATCTGTACACAAATATGTGTTATTATCTCCCTCTTCCTTTCTCTCCTTTTATGCATGTAAAGATCATCAAGCTATAGTTCAGCTAACATGTACTCTGCTGGAGCATATAGCTTTGTGACTTGACTGGTTTTTCCTGACATTCACTTGCCCCAGCATCATGACAAGCAGACTGTCTTTGATAGTATAAAGACCTCTTCAAATCACAATGGCTATGCACTATGTAAAGCTATGGGCTCATTGCACCCTTTCTTTGGCTTTTTAGAACCCGAAGAAAGCAGGCATTGTCAACATTGTGTCTGTCACACTGCTCTCCTGTTTTGTAGGTTTCTCCTGGGCTCCATGCAGGAGCAGAGAGCACATGATCAGTCATGCCTATAGTAATCTTACTAGACACTGTCATCTCTGCAACTTCACCTTCCCACATCAAAGGACCCATTTTCTCCACTTTTGCCTATAGATTGCTGCTGATTTCACTGGAGATGACAGAGAATAGGGGAGTTTCTCTCTCTCACTCCTTCTCACTCCTGCTCTACCTTCCCTGACTGCAGTCTACAAACCACAGACACTCTACAGCTCAGGCGCTGGTGGTGACTGAGGGACTGGGGTGTGGGTCGTGTCTTCTCTGTCAGTGTGAACCTAACAGGAGAAAACATCCTTGGAGGCAACAGTTGGGTGCCACTGAGATGGTACATTGCTGATGGTGTGGTCTTAACCACTGCCGGCCTTCCTGACTGTGGAAGAGGGCACAGCTTTCCCAGGGAGCTTCCTGCTCTCTGGCTCTGGGAGTCCCTCCCGGAAGCTCAGCCTAGAGTCCCCTGCTTCTGCCTGTCCAAATATTTTAAGTATCTATTTGCATGACAGCTCCTGCTTAAAATGGGCTGGCGCTTGCTGCTGGGATTTGACTGATACTCCTCTTAACATTATTTTCCCTACTGCTGAGTGTCCTCTGCATTCACATTTAGTTGACTCTCCTCCACCACGTTCCCTACAAAATTTATTGCAAACATTTTCACTTCTGCCATCATGGCTTTGAGCGTAGACCCTCACCTCACAGTGCACTAGAAAATCACTGACTCCCTCATGTCCCCCTTCTGTTGTCTACTGCCAACAAACCCTTTTCTCTGTGTTTTCGCCCAACATTTCCTCCCTCGCTTCTCTCTCATGTTGACCCTATCATGTGCTCTTACCCTCTTGCCTCCTTCAGCGCGTTAGTCTATCCATTCATCTTTCTCGCATCTTCAATTTTTTCCTCCCCAGTCGATCTCATCCTATTAATATACTTAAGGTGCTTAGGCCATACAATTTAACAACAAAAACCTTTACATTTCTGTCCTCTAACATCACTCTTCCCTTTTCCATCACATTTTGTACATGGCAGCTGCATTTTCTGCTTCCCTCTTCTCATCACTTGGTAACCTATGGACATATGACTGTTATCCTTATATCTCCTCTCATGAATATCAATGATCTTTTAGTTCACACATTTTACAGTACTTTTCCCAGACTCGTGGTCCTGGTGAAAAGGTGACTGGCAGTATTTCCTAAAACTGACTACAGATACCACCTGGCCTGCCTACCAGTTCCACCAATTCGAATCTTAATCTCCAGATTCAAAGGTGACATATTTGAAGATGTTCCCATCAGTGCTATTTATAATATTTGCAGAGAGGCAATATCAGTGGATAGAAGCAATGATATGGTGATACAGAAAGACCTTAAAAATCTGAATGAAATTTGAAAGTTTTGTAATATAGTGCTAGATATATAGATGGATAGATGATAGATACACAATAAATAGCTGTGTATTTTTCATGGATATATATACATACATATACACACATATATATAAGTACCACTAGCTCGTAGGACTGTAACTGGGAAATAATTTCATAAAGACATACCAAGGACCTCCAAATAGCTCATTTGTTCTTAGGAGTCCCAGTTCTAGGAATCTCTCTTCAGAAAACAATTTAAAATGCACACAAAGATGAAAGGCAGTGTTGTTTATAAGAGTAAAAATTAGACAGATCTAAATGTTTATTATAGAGAAGCAGCTTTAAAAACTGTAGTAAACCCTCTTAAATAACATGCTGCCATTATAATCATTTTCAGAGAATATTTATTGATATGGAAAAGTACACTATTTAAGAAAAAGCCAACCTAATACAAAACAATGATTCTTTTTGTTCAAAAGAAGTATATAGATGTACAGCGAATGCTAGGAAAGTACTTCATTTTAAGTGTGGCATTGTGAGAGATTTTAATTTTCCAAATTGCCTACAATGAGATTTTATTCCTACTATTACCAAATTACATGTGTGTATAGATTTAGACTTATTTATAGATTTAGACATATTTATAGATATAACTTTCCCAGGTTGCATACTTTTTCACGTAAGATTCATTGCATGTCTTATTTAAAGTGCTATAGCTAAGTGATCCATCAGCAAAACCATCAGCAAACTCATTCGCTATCACAAGCTACAGTGAATATTTATAGATTGGAAATGGTATTTAATTGACTTGAGAAGGATATATTTTGCCATCCAAGTTTTATAATACATCTCTGAAGTGTAGAGAAGCTCACAGGCTTCTATGAAGAGCCTGTCTTAACTATCACATATTTAGCTGGGGAGTTCATGAAAAGATTCTGTAAAAATGACCTAAATCATCTCCCTTGCAATCCCTATTGTCTTTCTGTCTAGAACCAGATCAAGATGTTTCCCAGTAGCTAAGAGACAGGACAAGAAGGGGTATATTATCAGACTCCTTATTTTTACCCTTTCAAATACTTCTTGGGAAGAGTACATTACTAGTTAGTGTCAAGGAAAAGAATACCTTGTAAAGATTTAAAAGAGCATCTCTAGTCTCAAAGGCAAGATCCATTATATTCTTTACCTTTGATTCCTTAGGTCATATATACTTGGAAAACCTAAGTCGACTGATTATTGCTGTTTGTACTGAGGAAATCAACACACAGCCATGATTAAATGTATGTTCAAGATGGTACAGTAACTTCGATATTTGACTATAGCACTAACTGCAAGCACATGGGAAAGTTAGATAAAATGTAAGAAAACCCCATGTGACCAGTGAGGACATAATGAGTGCCATCACCTAATGAACACATTCACAGTGAACCATAAACATAAGCCAAGCTCAAACCTAAGTCTCAAATCCAAGTGACTTAAGTGAAATATTTCTTCAAATGAAACTCATCACAGAAGAAACTGAAAGACTAGAAATTTTACCTCTTTCCTGATACTACCTAGAACCAAATGATCACAGGAAATCAAAAGTGAAAAGAAAATGCAATGCTAAATAATTCTATCCCAAAATTAATTCGTAACTGAATTTGCTGAATTCATACGAATTATTTTTTATCAAATTATCAAGTTCATTGTCCAAATTATTTGTTCTACCTGGTTCCCCTATGAATCTTCTAGAAAGATAACTCTAATTAAATGAAGTGTATTCATCCCAGATAAACTTAAAATTAAATGCAGTCATAAGTGAAGAGTAATTTCATTATCACGCAATTGACATGCAGAGGAACTGAGTTTATTTATCTCAATTGTTTATTCAACAAGTGTTTACTGAGTGCCTACTCTGGGTTAGCCACTATGCTAAGTTACCTTCAGAGAGTAAGTGTGAGCTTAGGACACTGTGAAGATAGTTTGCTATGCTGGGGCTGGGGAAGTAGGTCCTAAAGAATCATTTGTGGCTACTTAGGGGTCCCCCAAGAAAAGAAGGCTGTTATCTCATTGGTTCAATATTTACTAAGCTTTAGCTTAATCAAGACCTTAATTAAAAGAGAATTTTGGAAAGAGCTTTCTGGAACTTCACAGAGACTAGTGACAACTTCTTATCTGGTGGTTTCAGAAGGTGGGAATCATGCTGGAGGAACACCCCCAGGAGCAGTTGTGTAAGAATAATAGAGATATTTCTGAATCTAATATCTTATCTATATGATGCCCTGCTGAGCAGTCCTTTGCTCCCAATGCAGCAACTGAAATGAATAAAGATAATTACAAAACTGAAATGTTGAAAGGAATTGGAGAACGATGGAAGCAATGAACTTTGGAAAGACTACAATTCTAGATAAGAAGGAGCCCTTCTTAGCTGAACTGAGATCGATGCTCTGTTGCTCTCTGGGGGCATTTCTTGATTCAGCACACTGATTGCAGATCAGGTTTGGCAGGCACAGGGGGCTCTATTAGGGTAGAGAAACCAAAAGTGTTTTGGTGGCCACCTGAGCCTCACAGGCTGACGTCCATGACTGGTTTCCCACACAACGTTGTTTCTGGGTCCTGGGGTAGCCAGGGATGCAGGGCAATAGAGCCAGAAAGGCAGAATGAAATCTGTCTTGTCAAACGTGAATACATTTTGAGCTCTGATGAATTTTAAAGTGGAAGGCCCAAGAGCTAAGTAGAACTCTGAGGGCTAAGGAGAGAGATACCTACTCTCCATCAAAACCTTGGCTTCAAGGCGGACTCTGAGATGTGGAGGCCACCAGCGAATATTGTCTATGCGACTCTGTCTATGTAAATAATTTGATTAAGGAAGGTATTTGAAGATCGAGGGCCCATGGGAGATCAAGGGATTTACTGAGAAAGATTTAGAATCATGGCTGTTTCTTGTTCAGTCAGTGCACGTCCAAGTTCTTCATCCCAGGCAGGCACCACCTCTTCCTGCGCATGTGCGGAAGCCATCTTTCCACGTTCACTGTTGCGGAATGTGCTGCTTCTGGCAGGTCTTTTATCTCCCACCGTAAGAAAAAGAGAGCTGTTTAGAGCTGGAGTGTGTTGCTACAACATGGATCTTCTGCTCTGCAGTGTTTTCCTGCCACCTGTTTAATGGTTGCGTCAGTCCTCAGGATTCTGCATCATTCTCTCTGTTGTCCATAAATATTGGCTTCTCCTGGGTCGAAATGGGTTTTTATTGTGCTTTGTATCCAGGGTATGCAGAAGAAATGTGAATTATAATTCATTTTCTGGTAGCGTTAAATTTACCATTCTTAATTCTTACTCTCAAGAACTTAAAGAATAAAAGTAAAAGAGCATGATTTCCCCAAAGTGTTTTCTCTGGTAATGTTGTAGAGCATAATCAGTACCTATCTAGTTGGTGATCTTTTTCCATGTTGATTGGACCTCTGCCTTCCATAATCTGCCTCAGCAGGGAGAACAGGTGTGGCCCATTTGGGCAGGGAAAGCGTGATCTCATTCGCTCAAGGATCTCCACCTCCAGTTCAGCCTGGTATAAAACCCATCCAGAGGATCATGCCCTCTACCTGAGAACACAAGCAACGCGGGCATTGATTAGAAGGGCTTTGACATTTTGGAGCCTTAATCTCAAAAGCTCTCCGGAGGAAGAGTGTCATCCAAAGGGTGCAGTTATGTGGACAGAGCCTGCAAAGAGGGTGAGTAGCCAACTTTGGTGCCAGGAGTTAAAGTCAAACAGTAAAAGATACCTGACACTCTCCCTCCTCACTGCCTTTGTGTGTTGTAGACTAGAGGTGACATTGTGGTTAGAAGACAGAGGGACAAAAGTCAGTACACAGGCCTGGACTCTTGGCTGAAGCCCCAGATCAGAGTGTCGGCAGAAATCTGGTGGCCCAATCTTGTCTTTTGTGAAGGAGACACTATGCTGGCTACTGGTAATGATCCACTTACGAAGCTGCCCTCTTGGAACAAGAATCTGGCACAGTAACCTATGGAGACCTCACAGGCGCCCGTCCTGGGCGTCTGAAGGGCTTCAGGTTGAAATCACATGTACAGCAGAGTCTGAAAACAAGCCGAGGAGAGAAATAGGGACCAAGGTCCAGGCAGGTCCCAGGGCAGTCAGGAGATGCACTTCTCAGGCTGCTCTGCTGCGCCAGTCCTGGTCTGACCACAGAAGACGAATTCAAGAATTTCGGGAAGTGCTTGTGACATCTAGGAGCCAGGCAAGACCAGGCCTGAGCTTGGCAAGTCTTGTCGGGATTGCACTGCTGTTTCTGGATGACACAGGGCAGCAGAGGATGCTCCAAAGTACAGGGCTCCTGAAGTGTGGCGCCTGGTGCAACGTTCAGTGTCCACTGGTTTAAGACCAGGACAGGTCATGGACACCTGCGTGGGCCGTGCCTGAGAATGCAGAATTCTCAGCCCATGTATGGCATTTATGCACAAATTATCAATCCAGCCAGAAAATAGGACCAAAAGATTCCCCCCACTCCAAAAAAAAAACAAAAGAAAAAAATGGATAAAATGGTTTCGAGAGGTGATTGAGATATGTGACTGATAGGACATAAACTTTTAACAAACCATGATTAATATATATAAGAAATTAGATGACAGTTGTATCCATAGAAACATAATTATATAGAAATGATTAAAATAATAACAGATATGAAGAGCTCAGTAAATGTGTTTAATATTAAATTAGACACAACAGAAGAGAGGATTATCGGCCTGGAATGTGGATCCGGACTGAGTCGTGGAGAGAAAAAAGAATGAAGCCTGCAGAAAAGAACTAGAGCTTCCAAAGCTCTCTGAACTTCCAGCAGGAACGATACAAAGAAAACAACATGTAGGCATTTCATAGAAAAACTGCTGAAAGCAGAGAGACAGCAAGTCTTAACGGAGCCAGAGGAAAAACATATATGAATTTCAAAGGACAAACAGTAAGACTCACAGCAGAATTTCCAAGAAAAATATGGAATGAGCTGTTTAAAGCCCTGAAAAACACTAAACACTAACTCAATATCTGAGAAAAAATGCTTTAAAATGAAGGTGAAATGAAGACTTTTCAGACACTACTGAAAGAAAATTTCATCAGCAGATCTAGACACCAAGCAATTCCTAACTAATTTCTTCAGGAAGCAGGAAATGAATCCAACAGAGAAACAGAAATTCACGAAGAAATGGGGAGCATTATAAAAGATGAACGTGGAAAAAACATAAATTTACACAGAATTAAAACATTTGACAACAGCAGGACAGAAGGGTAGGGAGGAATTAGAGTTAGTGTTCTAACATTTTCGCATTATCCAAAAGATGATAAAATACGAACGTAAACTATTAGGTTAAGAATGTATGTTGTAATATTTAGGCAACTACTACAAGAATTTTTAAAAGATAGAGGGAATAGAATTTTGAAATAACTGATTCATCCCAAAGAAGCATGAAGCTAAGTAATAGAGAATAAAGACCAGAGGTAACAAGCAGAAAACAAATACTAACACAGTATGGTCGATTTACCCAAATATACCATAATTACATGTGATTGGCCTAAACACTCCAATTAAGCAGATGCCCTTTTGGCCAGATAACAAGTGTTTTAAACTCTGAGGGCCACCTATGTCTCAACTGCAAAGCTCTTTTTGTTTATAATCCTTTAAACATGTAAGAGCTATTTTTAATTAGCTCACCAGCATATGGGAGATTTGGCTTTCAAACTAGTTTGTCAATCCCTGCTCTAGACAATGATGATGCTATATGATAATATTTACTTAGGGCCTACTATGTGCTGAGAATACTTGAAGCAACATATGTAAACATTCATTTAAACCTCACATCTAGACTGGAAACCTGAGGCATAGCACTGTTAAGTAGTTTGTTCAAAGTCTTCTTGTAAGTAAATGGCAAAACCATGCAGACTGGCTGCAGAGCTAACCTGCTGAATAACTCGATCAGTAAGATCAGTAACACATCCGGCTAATCAGGGATCCCCAAGGAAATGGTAGCATATAATTAGAAGGGTCTTGCATCTGAAAGCTAGAGATAAGGAGCAGCTCTCAAAAAAGTCTCTGTCACATTCATTCACCTTAAGGTGTAACCAGTTTATTGCTGTATCACCTTTTGGGTGAATCTCTGGTTATTGGGAGTCCAAAGAAGACAATGGTGGAGAAAGAGCCTGGAAATTATTATCATGCAAACTGCTGCTCATCCTATCTCCTTATTAGGGTAGAAAACACAGAGGCTAAACAGGTTCACTTGGTAAAACTAGCAGAGTTGACCTCATGCCAAATGAACTAGATCTGCAAACAGGCAAGAGGTAAAACAAAACAATGTTGAAATAATGTCTTCAATAATTCAACATGCATGTAAGTAAAATACATGCCTGTAAGGTCGATGAGCAAGAGCATTCTTGACAAAGGAAATATAGATATTTGAATTTTACCCATGCTGGCTATATTACTTGGTTCAAATTACTCTGCTATTTTTATGGCTCAGACAACAGAGGTGAAGGAAGACATGGCGAGCTGAGCTGTGACTGGAGTTTTTAAGGAAAGCACTTCTGTAACTTGTGTGATTTGCAATGGCAGCAATTAGTTTCTTAGCAGGAACTAGTCACTTCCACAAAGAAGAAAACAGATCATTTTACATACAGAATCAGCATTTGATTTGATCAGCAAATTCTTAATTTGAAGAAAGAAAAATAGCTTCAGGGTCTGGGTGGGCAGAATTTCCAGCCCTGAATGTAAAATGCTGAGCCTTTGATTAGGAATATAAATAATTATTAGCTTATACCACATGATGTTTCTCCTTTTTTCTCTCATGCTCGATATCTGCAGGGCACATTATAAAATGTAACTGTGGGGAGGAAGACAAGCTGGAGAAGGGTCCTCACCTCTTGTTAACACAATTCTGAATACCTCACAGAGCTGTGGATTCCTGCGGTCAGAGGAGAAAGGAACATCAAGGATGGGCAGGCTACAGTAACATTTTACATATCCTCAGACACCTTGCTTCTGGGTTGTTTTTTTTTTTCTTTTTTCTCAAATCACAACCAATTGTATATTCAAAAATTAAATGTAGACATATTCAGTTTTCGGTAAGAGTACTTTCCTGCCAAAATTACCACTGAGATTATACAGCTTTTTTTTTTTTTTTTTTTTTTTCTGGCAGATTTGTATTTATGGAATTAATTTTAATCAAGTACTTCTTATTCATCTCCAGTGATATAAAGCAGGAGTCTTAGCTCAGTTTCTTAGTTTGTTTTTTTTTCAAGGATCTCATGACTTAATATTTTTCTGAGAATCAAAATATTGAAATTTGCTAGAGGGACTTTTTGGACTTTAGAAATGTATTGTATACTCAAATTTGACAAAACTCTGCCTGAATATAAAAGCATACAGAAAAACATGGGGATTTGGGTAAATATTCAGCACAAATTGACATAGATTCTCAGTTTCCTTTTTATGGGAGAGATCTAGATACCTCAGGACCACAATTTACTGCGTGTCAGTTGATGAGATGAGTCCCCTAAAGAGAAATCAAGGGTTAGAGACTAATTTTACACATGAGGTGGTTTTCTTTCCTGTGTCAGGACTCAAATGGCAGAGCCTTTCCCAACTTGCCTCCTTAAGCTCTAAAGGAGTTGTGTCAACTCAGTTCTTTACTGAGACAACAGATGGATAAAGGGACTGCAGACTTTCAGAGAGCAGTTCATTTTCAAACAAAGAATTTCATGTCTTTAAAACAAAGAATCAGCAGTGGTGCCCAGTGTCGATGTGGTGTTTACTTCTAAGGCCCATTCTAAAAGGAGGGTAATTGATGAAGAAGCGCTGGTTCGCCTTCATCCTCCTTGTCTAGTTCTGTGTCTCTTACCCACCATCGAGTCTTCATTTTACTCAGACCCTCATTTATCTGGTCATTTTTAAATACTAAGAGGCATTTATTAATCGTAAAGAACTTCGTCAGTCACTTTGTCAGCCACCGTTCTAAGTTCTTTCCTTCAATTATGACTTTCTAGGTCTTGGCAGAGTTCATTCATTTTTGCTTTCTAATGTTGCCCTGCATTTCCATTGTTCACATGGATGCAAGTCAAGACAGGCAAGAGAAGATTCCTCTGGGTCATCCTCTTTCTACATGACTTTTCCCTCTGTGAGTACACGTCCTGAAATGTAGAGGGGGTTTTCAGCCTATCGTGGCTACAGATAAGAAGAAAAAGAAATCTTTAAGTCCGTAGTTGTGAAGACTTCTCCCATTATTCAATTTTTCAGTTTCTTCTCCTTCACATTGAAAGTGTTTTCCAGAACGGAGAGAATTTGGTGGGTAGGTATTTAGAAATAATTAGTAAGTAACCTGCTTCATGTCTTCAATGAGAAAAACAGTGAATCTTTTTGGAAGCTGTTATTTCCTTAAAATGTTCACTGATAGAGGTCTTTGAAGTGTAGGTGTGTTTTAAAATATCAAGAGCAGATTCATATTTTAAAACGTGTCCTGTTTTGGAGGGGAGACAAGAAATGGAGATTTAAAATGCTGAATTTTCTTCATACCATTCATTCAACTCAATATGCTTTGTAAGACAAAAAATGTTCCAGCCGTTCACTCAAAAAAAATGTACCAAGAGCTCACTCTGCGTTAGATGACGCTTTAGGGGCCATGGAATCAATAGTGAAAAAAGATGGATTGTAGGACTTACGTTCTAATGGATGGGCTGATAATTAACACATAGCCTGACAGATGTATCAAATCAGATAGTAAAAAACAATGACATTGCAGCCCTATTCACAATAGCTAAGAACTGGTAACTACCTCAGTGCCCATCGTCAGATGACTGGATCAAGAAGATGTGGTCCATATACACAGTGGACACTACACAGCCCTTAGAAGAGATGAAACCCTGTCATTTGAATCAACATGGATGGAACTGATGGGGATGATGCTCAGTGAAATAAGTCAAAAGAAGAAAGACAGATACCAGGTGACCTCATTCATAGGTGGAACCTGAATAGACAAAACAAAGGAACAGGTGAAACAAAGCCAGCTCTTGGACATTTGCAACAGAACTGAGGTGACCAACAGGGAATGGGATGGGAGTGGGTGGGGCTTAGAAATGGTGGTGGAGCCCACTGGACAATGGTAAAGGACACCTAGCGATTAGGTGGAGGGCAGGGCGTGTTGATGTATATATGAGGAATGGGAAACCTTTATACATGTGAGCTTATTTTAACGTGTAAAAATAAAAATAATACAAAAATGATGAAAAGTTAGAGGGAAAGGTGATAGAGAATATCAACGTGTACTAGAGGGCTCGTGGGCAGGTGTCTCGGAGTGGCTGACATCTGAAGCCTGCAGGAAGTGAGGAAATCAACCCTAGAATTTGGAGGAAGACAGCTCCAAAAAGATGGAAGACTGAACACAAAGGCCTGAGGCAGGGTTGGGTATGATTCTTGAATAGCAAGGAGTTGGTATGACTAGAATGTAGTAAAGGGGTTAGGTTAGGACAGGGGGTGGGGTAGGGAAGGTGGGAGTTGGGGGATGGGGCGATCCCAAAGGAGAGATCGAACCTTGTAAATCATCACGGTATACAATGGATTTTTTTTCTCAGCGTGACAGAAGTCATTGGAGGCCTGGGAACAAAGAGGAATATAATTTGAACAACATTTTGGTCTTAGAAGATCAGCCCTCAATATTATGGTTGTGCTGTTTGCTGGGGAGAGATAGAAATGCTGATTTTCCTCTGAGCTAAATATGCAACTAGTCCAAGGAGGGATTTTGATTAGATCCTCATTCCTTCTCTGTCAATATTTCCTTAATTGGTATGCCTGAGTGATGGCCACAGTAAGAATTTTTTAGTGGAAGCATTGATAACTGTTACTCTGTTAGCATTTGCCTGGATTGTTTAAAAGCAGCAGTGTGCCTCATAGAGTAGGGTTGGGTGCTGTCCACATTCAGGGCCAGTGGGAAAAACCAAGATGAAAAATGATATACAGTCAATAAGTTGCTTCTATCTCTTCTCCATGCCTGCCTGCCTACTCGCCTTCATTCCTGCCTGCGCCTTTCCTTTAAAAAAAATATAGCATAATGAGTATTCAAAATAACGTTTTGACTAATTGGAAGTTACAGTTGGTTAGGTTTTAGATAGCAGACATTTTCTTGCAAACAAGTTCTTCACTCGAGTGACAGTTCACTACCCCGTTTTATCTCCTACTCTTTTCTTTCTTTTTAAAATGCTTTATTTGTAATACTTGTCTTAATAACGGGGATAATAATAATATTTGCACGTATAAAACATAAAGTCTAGAATATCTACTCCCATATGATCATGTACTTCTCTCATAAAAAGGTTCTGGTACTTGGTGATTTGGTGGAGGGCAGGGTGTGTTGAAATAATGTAAGGAAACTTTACATGTGAGTTTAAATAATGTACAGGTGTGTTGAAATAATGTAAGGAAACTTTACATGTGAGTTTATCTTCATGTGTAAAAATAAAAATAATAAAAATTTTAAACATTCAAACAATTGAAGGAAAAAGAATGTACACACTAACAAAAGTCTTAAAAATCAAAAATATTTTATTGCATTTTCCTCCAAGGGGAAAAATAAGTTGTTAACATCTAAAAATGATTTCTTTGCAAATTTTCTTTACAATGACAGCATCCACATATTTAATATTCCACACATCAGAATTATCTTAAAATATTTCTTTTCACCAAAAGTATCATGAAACAGGTCAGCAGAGCAGTGAAAAGAAAGGACTGCCCTAAAATTATTTTCAAGGGCTACTCATCGCCATTTCTGACAATGCCTGGAAAAAAAGGGAAACCTCTCCATCCACAGGTATCAGCAGATAAAGCCGGATGCCCTTTCAAGGAGTATTGGGAAAGCCAGTAAATAATTTTCTGATCATTCAGATGGAAAAGGTTTCCTAGTGCTTCTAGCTTATCTTGGGCACTTATCTTGGGCATTCCCTCCAAGTCCTTAGATGTTCATCTGCTCCACCATGTACCGATCTGAGATTGACATGGTAGAGTTGTCTTTTTTTTTTTTTTCAGTAATTTTCTTTTTTAAAGGAAAAGTGCAGGCAGGAGTGAAGGTACATAGATAGGCAAGCAGAAAGAGAGAGGAAGAAGCACTTTATTTTGTTTGTATTTAGTTGTTCACACTGATTGTTCCACCCCTCCCCCCTTCCATTCCAGCTCTGGGACTTGAACCTACATCCTTGGGATATACAAGGACTGTGCTCCTCCTGAGGCAGCTGACTTAACCTCTACTCCACTTGGGTGTGCCTTTTTCAGTAATTTTTTTTTTTATGAGCTGTCACTGATGAATGGGTTTGGCATGGGAGAATAAATTTAGATTAATTGTCTGTGTGCCTATTAAATCACATTTGTTGATATTGCCCTTCAAATCTTATTGGTTGACTGGTTTTTGTTGTTTTACCTATCAGTGACTAGGAGAGAGGTGTTGAACGCTCCCATTCTAATTGTGCAGTTATCATTCTAATGTCAGACATTTTTCTTTATGAATTTTGAGGTCAATTTATTATTAGAGACATGTTGCTTAAGAATTGTCATATCTTTCATTGTTATGAAGGGAAACTTTTATCATGATGTAATTACTTATTCTTAAAACGGTTTTTAAGAAAAAGCCAATTTTTTCTAATATTAATGTAGGAACAACTTTCTTTTTGCTACATTTTTTACTGCATGCAGGCAGGAAGAGAGAGGAGATAAAAACATTCCTTCATTTCATCTAGTTGCTCCTCCGGGTTGCTTCCCCAGTCCTGGGTCCTGAACCAGGGACCCAAGGATGTACTTGGACTGCGCCTGGTTTAAACAGCGATGCCACCAGGGGGCGCCACATTTTTCACTTTTTAATTAGTCATTTTAATTTTTTTCTTTTTGTTTTCGTATTTCATGAACTACTCTGCTTCTATTCTTTTCATAGTAATTTTGAAATTCTGTCATAATTACTTAACAACTTGGAAAAACCGAACATTAACCCATTTATTGCCCCCTCTCCCCACCAAATAGAACAATTCTATTCCAATTCCCTCCTCCAACTTACATCGACGCCATCTTGGGCTTCTGTGTGGAGAAGGAGGACAAGAGCTCTAAAGCGAGGGCCCAGTGACCTAGCAGGAGGCTTTGACACTGCTCCAAGCAAGCTGTAATGGCGGCTGAGATGCTGGGTTGGAAGCAGTAAGACTGTTAGAGACAACCGTTTCCCAGCATCGAATGGAATCCAAGTAGTATTTCACACACAATGTAGCTGATTTCAATGTGTTACAATAACTAATAGCTAATATTAATTGATGAGGTGCTCTATGGGCCAGGGCACTGCAGTCGCACTTTTAGCAGACTTCCCCTTTAACCCTTACAATAATCCTGTAAGACAGTGATTCCTCTTCACTGAAGGAGAGACCCAAGTTTGCAAACTAAGAGCTTGACCCCCGTCAAACATAAGGAATGCAGGTCATAGGGGAGATCCCCCAAACTAACAAGCTATGATGCAGCGTAGGAAGAAAGTCATCCTGTGAGAACCAGAGGTTTAAAATCACCCTGCTTTTGTTTTTTCTTGTTCATATTCTATTTCAAAGTGAGATGAAATATCCTTATCTTTCTATTCTTGAAACTACAAACTCTGTTAGAGAAGTGGAATAATCATGAATATAGACTTCCTTTTTCTACATGGCTATCATAGTGTAGATAAATAATTTCTCTGTGAATTTACTCCACTGTTGCAAGAGCTTAGAGAATATTTTTCATTTTGTGATTATCTATAAGCTAACAGTTACTGAAAATACTATCATTTGCATTAAAAGGCTGAAAGATTTGAAAGTCTATCTGTCCAAGACTAAATAGTTTTGGGTCAAAAATTATTGTTTGAGTGATTAAATTTTAGTGAGATTTAACTATGTCCCAATTTATAAATAAGCAATTTGTTCAAATTTGTTTGAAATCTCATTTATATTTCTAGGTAAGACTATAATTATAGTCAGCATTTTATAAAGTGCCAACTATGGATGCTTTAACAAGGATTTTTTTTTTTTTTCCATCTTCCAGAAAATACTATAAAGCGTGAAAACCCCTGTCATTTGACAGATGAGGAAACTGAAGCAGAAAGAGGTAAGCGACTTGTTAGTCACGGCTTCTAAATACCAGAGTTGGAATTTTAACAAAGGTCAACTAAAGGCTTGGCCTCAGGACACCCTTCCTGGCAAGCTCAAAAAGTCTACTGAAGTCAGATACGTGGCTTCAAGCTACTCCTAAGAAGTCAGAATTTACTTGGTTCTTCAAAGATTTTCGAAACCCTGAACATGAACATGAATGCTGAGTCTTTTTCAGTCCAGAATTCCAGTTCCTTGTAAAGTTGGAGCAACGCCCAAATTAGAATTTCTCTAAACCCAGATGTGATGCAGACCAACATTAGGGTTGGGGAGAATCAGCCTCTATGCACCTCCCAGAGCCACAGTGGGTCAAGAGGAGTCTCCAGGAACAGCTTGGGGGGCATGACAGAATGAGAGGCTGAGCCCAGGAGGTTACACCTTGGTTGTGGAAGGTGGATGAAGGTACTTGGGTCTGAGCAGGTACTGATCGAGGAGAGCTCTGTTTGTACAGATGGTACAAACAGGATGTTGGGGAGAATTAGGGACCAGAGGAACAGCTGTTTTCCTGAGATTCCAGTTTTTAGGTGTAGGGGTTAATCTGTCTATTTTCCTTCTCTTCTCCCTCCAAAGACATCCTGCTGGGAAATAAATGTATTTTATCAAAGTAGAAGGGAAATTAGTTTGGGTAAATTAATTTTGAACTGATTCCTCTCTGTACTCTTTCTTAATAGAATTTTGCTTATACAACTCTTGTGACCAAAAATTGTACATGGAGACAATGTCTAATTTATTTATTTTATTTGCTTGAGTTTCATCATGTAAAAACTTTTTAGTGAAAGATATTCATTATAACAAATGAACATACAAATCCCAACAAAAATAGCAGGACTCAGGACTGGCTATGGAGGGGACAGGGGAAGGGGAAGAGGGGAAAAAGTGGTGGTAGCTGACACTGGAACTCTGGTGGTGGGTGTGGTGGGAAATATAGACTGAGATGTGATTTCAGTACCCTAAAATAAATACAGCATTGTGAACAAAAGAAATAAATATTACTCTCACAAAAAATAGAAACAATGAGGGGAAAAAGTAGGATATTTGACTACAAGCTATTGTATGTGATAAAGTATTATAAATCTCTCTAAAAGGAAAAGAAAGTATAAAATTATTTGCAAATAATCTGAAAAAAGAAAGAATATCATTATGAAATGATATAAATTTAAGGTGTGCATCATCATAAATTAACATCTGTATGTAATACTTAAGCTTACCACCACCAATTCCCTTCTTTCCTTCGCCATGTAATTGACCCATTTTACACAATTTCCTTACACTCCTTATTCTGCTACTTTCTATGGCTAGACGTAAGCATACACTAAAGGGAACTGAAATTTTTTTTAAAGAAAAGGGGCAGGCATTAGGAAGAGAGGAGGAAGAAATATTTATTTTATTTAGTTGTTCAATCTTGGTGGTCATGTCCCCGCCACCCCGTAGTGTCCACCCCTTTCTGGGCCCTGAAGCTGGGTTCTTGGAATGTAGATAGACTACATCTAGCGGCCTGATCTGCTAGGTTCAGAAACTGAAATCTTAACCATCAACATATTCAAATCAGAAATACATTTTCCTAATTCACTGTACTGAAAAGATGGAAGAAGACAGCATATAAAGCAGACAACATTGTAGTACATTGGAAAGGCTCTATGCTGGGTTTTTACTCGAAACAAAATGTTTCCAACTACTTTTCAAAACTATCAATAATGTTACCATATTTTCCGCTGAAACATGGGTTACCCTTGCTGAAAGAATAAAATCCAAATTTAATCATGGCATACTTATTTAACACATCACTCTTCCTTTTCATTGTGTTCTCTGCCCCAACCTGTCAACAGTTTGTGACTTGTCTCCTGCCATTATCCTGCTGGGGGAAAAAAATTTTAAAAATTAAAAAAAAAAAAGCTTTCATTTTTCTTTCAAGATAGTTGAAGGTCATTTCCCCCAGATTAAAATCTTTGTGCTTTCTACTTCAATCTCAACAGCATGTTTTACTGACCTTGCTCTTTATAAGCCTATTCTCTGTAGTAAAGGAAGAACTTCTTTTTTATTTTATTTATTTTTTTAAGGAAAGGTACAAGCAGGAATGAAGGCAAGCAGAGGCAGGCAGGAAGAGAGAAGAGGAAGAATCACTTTATTTCGTTTTTTATATTGGTTGTCCCCCGGCCCTGGGACAGGAACCCGGGTCGTTGGGGCGTATGGACACTGCACCCAGCCACTACTCCACCAGGACGCACCAAGGAAGAACGTCTTAAGGATACATCTTAAGGATTTGTATTCTCAATGCCCAGCATACACTAGGTTTTCAAGAAATGTTTATTATTGAAGCACATGTCAGTAGCTTTTTGGGTAAAAGAAGAAATTACATTAACGTGGGGAATTCAAGAGCCAGTGGTTAGTTTGTGTCTCAGAAGTAGACTAGACATCAGAAAGGTTTTCAGGGTGTGGTTGAAGCAGGCCAGGAGCTTTGTCTTATTTAAAAGGAGTTTAGAAACAGTGACTGACCTGAGTTGGCTGGAAAAAGTATAGTTGAGTATGTATATTAAAACAGTAAATGTAAGCCCTATCATGTATAGAGACATGAGGAGGAAGCAATGCAGAGGAGGAAACAAGCAAGAGACAGAATGATAGAGATTCCACTCATCTAAGGCTTCAACATTTATAAAACCATATCATATTATTTATAGTTTGAAAATATGCAGTAAAAATATTAAAATAATACATACCTCAAATAATGTCGCTTCCAAAAAGAAAGGAGGAAGTATGGGATCACAGAAGACTACAAAGTTCACATTTGAGTTCCTGAAAAGGAAATAATGTGCCTGTACATGTGTGTAAAATGTAGTGACATGTTACTGTGGATTAAATCCTGAGGGATTTCTGTCCATGTCAACTGAGCAATGGGACACCCTGAGTTGGCTGCTCTCCTTCACCACAGTAGTGCATTCCTTCAAAGTTCTGGGTATGTGCTTGGAGTTAGAGTGCAATGAAACAGAAATGTGATTGAGGGCCTCACAGGGGACTTACCTTGGTGGAGTCGGTATACTTCAAGTCCTGACATTTACTAAGTGTTTACTGTAAAGCGTAATAGTAATGCCCTAAGATCATTACTTATTGTAGTGGGTGTATGCGGGTCAGTGCCCCACCTGCATCCATCCCCCTTGTCCTTTCTATTCTGCCACACACAGGACCAACTTCCAAATACATTTCTTTGCCTGTGGCTTTCTTGGACCTCCTGTGTCCAAAATTCAAAGGGATTAATGACCCCCTCCCACCCTCACTCATAGCCCTGAACCAATAACTGATGGGACGTGGGGTGTAAATGTCCAGCTCCTTTACCCCTGGGGTGAAATGACTTTGAAGCATATGCCCTACCTTTGCTCCCAAGATTTTAAAAAATTAAGTCCCAGTTACCCACGATGGGAACTTGTTTGAAAATGTTCTAGCTGACACCATGTCCTGAAATTAACCTTGTTGTAATTGGTTTAACTTGGACGCTGCATTCACGCTGAACCAATCACCATACCTGGTCTGATTGGTCAGATTTGGTCACATGTTCACCCTAGGACTCAGGGATGGAACCAATTTCACCAGAATCACCACGACTGAGAATGAGAGGGGAAAGATAATCAGAGGCCATTTCCAACAAGCATTGTGATTAGATGTAGACGAGCCAGAGAGCACAGCCCTGTGCTGTTATAGATAGGACTGAGATGCGCTGAAAAAAGAAAAAGGGTTGTTTTTTTCATTATGATTTAGAGCTGGTTTGAATTATTTATCAGACCTTCTAAGGAAAATAATATTTCTCTATTTTAAACTTTTCCAGAGAGCCTGAAATGAAAGATTCCTTTTTTAAAAGTAAGATAGATATTTTTCTGTGGTGAAAGCTTGATGTTATCCATAGCCAGGGAGGGCATAGGCCAAGCACTTGGCTTTTACAAACATATTGAAATATTATTCACCTCTGCAAATATACCTGAATAGACAGGATTTTTCAAAATAATATTTTTAAGGATTTTTTTCATAAAGAGATAAATATTCTGAGCAACTGGCCTCAGAAAGTTTGAGATGTCAGCAGTTTGACATACTTGAAGATTCTCACTTGAAAAACTTTCTCACCTTAAAACTTCTGTGCTTTCTTCCTTAAAGTGTTTCTTTTTCTGCTATCAGGAAATTCCTCAGATCCAAAGGATGAGCCATTTCCTGGAACATGTGCTTCCACTCTGTGGGAGCACTAAATCACTGATCAGTTCAGTCTTTTCAAATAGAAGAATAATTATACCCTCATGTGATTTCCCCCACAAAAACTCACACTAGAATGTGAAAGTTGGTGAGGCCATTGCAGAAATGGCTGAGTGGCAGTCTCCCTGTCTTTGAAGAACAGTTTCAAGGGGCAAAGAAAATGACTATCTTTAAGAGTAAGCCTTCCTCCTGGGAATTCCCCTGTAGGAATCAGGAGAATGATTGGAAGAGATGACCAGGGTGCGCTGCTGTGACTCAGACGGCTGAGATTCCTGCTTGTAGCCCACCTGCAGCCCCACCTGCAGCCCAAGAACCCAGGCTCTTCTTGAAAACAAAGAAGAGATGCTCAGAATGAAAGGCCAAATCCTTCCTCCTAAACCTAACATGACATACAAAATAAAACAACAAAAACTCTAAAAGTTAAGGAGAACTGATAGGGAACCCATTAGTGAAATATTTTAGAGCACAGAGGACTAGGGTGAGGAAAGAAAATGTAAGAATGAATAAATGCAAATTAACAACATTTTGCATGCGATTTTGCCTTTCCCCTTGAGACCCTTACACAGAAATCTTCTCCACCCAGTGCTTGCACATTTATGTCCCCAGGAGTATTAACTGGAGCACAGTGAAGGCCAGTTTGACTTCAGTTATGTCAATGGCAAAGAGTTTTGCTTTGCTTTCTTTTTTAATAAAAGTAACATTGATTTACAACACATTATAAGCTTCAGAGGTACAGGTTCACTCTGTAGCAAATATGTGCTAACCCCGTGCCCACTTTCAAATTTCTAATAGGCCTCCACCGCTGTCCGGTGGACTCCACAGCCCTTCATCCCTAAACCCCAGCCTCTGCCTGTCTGGTAACCTCATTTCTGCCATCAGTGAAGGCGAGTTCTTTTTGAACCAAAAGAAAAGACTTTGTGGGGTTAGTAATTGCTAGAATGAAATCCCAATTTGACATCTGGTCCAGATTCACCTGCAGCTGTTGCTTACTGACTTGAAGGCAGCTGGTGAGATGGTGAAACACAAGATGTGGGAAGAAGGAACTGAGAGGGCTGACTCCCTCATGGCCCCGGTCCTGCTCTTACTGAGTGACCCCCCCAAGTTACACATCACCCTGGAGAGAGCTGTGTCCCAAGTGTGACTGCACATTAGCACCCTGCCGGGGGGCTTTAGCAGTCCTGACAGCCAATCTATGCTCTGTACGTCTAGGGTCTCTAGGCCTGATACCAGGCACTAATTGCTTGTGAAGCTTTTGAGATGATTGGTCTGTGCAGTTAAGCTGAGAACTACTGCCTAGAACCCTAGGGGTCGTGCACCCCTGCTGGAGGAGGTTAGAAAAGATGGAGAATGGAAGACATCAAGAAGTAGAAACATGTGGGAAAAGACAGGGGGCAGTGGGAGGGAGGGGTTACATTTTTTAAAGACGTGATTATCAGACAGAGAACACATATTTTTGGGAAAACACTGGAGTTAAGAAATATTCAAATTGGGGAAAATGTATTTTTTTTTTAAAAGGTCACACAGATGGAAGGGATCTTAGATGGGTTTCCATTCTCTATGGCCAACAGTCTCTGTGAAGTCGAAGCCAGCATCTGTTCCCACACCAACAGTGAGGACTACTTAGCACCTTCCCTGGAAAAGTCTTTAGTGTATCAATTTAGTATGTTTACAAACTATACTTAAGCTCCTTGTTCTACCTTCACAAAAAAATCAGATTAAATTCAACTCTCTGCTACACAGCAGCTCTGCATCCCAATTAATACTGAGATTAGTATGTCAAGTCAGACATAAAAGTCTTCCCTACCCATGATGTTCTCTGTTCCCTGTCACATCCCTGCACTGTGGACCGTGGGCCTTAATTTATTATTCCCATTGTATAGATTATGAATGTGAGGTTTGGAGAGGTGAAGACGACCAAAATCCCATCTATAAATGCCAGTTACAACTTGAAGCCAGAACTTCTGGCTCTAAATATGTGTCTTTTTCACTGTACATGTGATGAATTTGATGCTTTTTGCATCTAAGATGCCAGTAGGGTTTTCCTCCCCATTGCAGTTTTATTGAGAGTTTTATTCACATACCATCAATGAACCCTTTAAAGGATACGATTCAATTTGCTTACCACTATTGCAACAATCTAATTTTAGAATATTCTCACCTTTCCAATAAGAAATACTGTATCCATTAGCATAGTCTCTGTCACCTCCTCCTTCCAGCTCCTGGAGAAATGTGGTAGAGCCATACCACAGAATATTATTTGGTACTAAAAAGGAATGAAGTACTGACACATGCTTTAACATGAATGGACCTCAAAAACATGTGGAATTCTCAGCAGCTTAAACAAAATGAAATTGTGCCCTTTGCAATAACCTGAACTGGAGGGGATCATGATACGTGAAATAGCCAGACAGAAAAAGAGGAGTACAAGATGATTTCACTCCTGTGTGGAAAAAAACCCAACAGACAAATTCCAGCAAAACTACAGGACACAAGGGAGTGGGATGGGAGGGGGTGAGAAGGGAGGAGGAGCAGCAGGATTCTAAAGGGCACTAGGGCTCTGCTGGTGACTGTGGTATGACATGCACATGGACTGGGGTGTGATTTCAATATCCTAAAAAGTATGTAACAATATAAACAAAAGACATACTACAACTATAAACAATGTTATAATACAATGTTCCTTCAATAAAATTTTAAAAATTAAAAATAAAACATTTTTTTAAAAAGAAAAAAAAGTAAGGTCAAGACCAGTTGCAAAAATTATAAATATGATTCCATTTATCTAAAATGCTTAGAACAGGAAAACCAGATACTCAATTTAGGTTTTCTGTGCTTGATGCCACCACACTGGTGTGTGTGTTTTTGTATATGTGTGTGTGTAATAAAATACACACGACATAAAATTTACCACCGTAACCATTTTTAAGCATACATTTAAGTATATTTTCATTGTTGCTCACCCATCACGATGATTATCTCCAGAACTTTTGTCACCCCAAACTCATTAACTCATCATCCAATCAGCAAAACGTAGCTTGCCATTCTCCCCTACCCCAGCCCCAAGCAAACCTTTCTGCTTTCTGACTCCAGGAATCTGAAAACTCTAGAAACTCATTTAAGTGAGATAATCATACAGTATTTGTACTTTGGTGTTTGGCTTCCTTCACTGGGGATCATGACTTCAGGCTTCATCCATGTCGTAGACATGTCAGAATGTCTTTGCTTTCTAAAGTCGACCAACATTCCATCATGTGGACATATGCACCTTGTTTACCCTTCTTCTGCTGATGGGCACTTTTGAAGCTCCCACCTTTTGACTTGAGAACCATGCTGCTGTGAGGCCTAGAGAGATCCCGATTCCAATTCCTTTTTTTCTTTTTTCAAGAAAAGGTGCAGACAGGAATGAAGGCAGGCAGGAAGAGAGAGGAGGAAGAAACATTTTATTTTTATTTAGTTGTTCACACTGGTGGTTTTCCCCCAGCCTTGAACACACACATTGGGGCATGTGAGTTGCACAACTGACCAGGATGTGCCCCCACTTCCAATTCTCTTGGCAATATATCCAGAAGTGGAATTGCTAGCATGATATAACTCTATTTCAGTCTTTTCAAGGAACCACCATACGAATGCCATCCACTTTGATAAGTAGTTGTCACTGCTTATCCTAAATGAAATCAATTCTAATCATGACTTGAATGGAGGTAGGCCAAACCACCTGGCAACAGTCTAACTCCAGGGCCCAAACGATGATGTTAGAAGTGAGACATTTACTCTCCACCATTAGCTTCGCTTTTCATTAACTACCAAGTTAAGGATAAGTCTCTCTCTCTTTGCAAGCAGGAGTAAAGTGAGTAGACAGGTAGGCAGGAAGAGAGAGGAGGAAGTATTTTATTTATTTTATTCAGTTGTTCATTTTGGTTGTTTCCCCAGCCCCAGGTCTTGAACCAGGGACCCTGGGATGAATGTGGACCACATCACAGTGGACTAAACCTCTTGGCCATCAGGACCAGCCAAGGAAATGTCTCATTTTTTAAAAATAATTCAGTGACTAAAACTGATCTCATTCTCAGTGTATTGCTGTCTGCTTGTGGAAAAAAAATGTTTTCCTTCATTTTTAGCAATTCTGTGTCAAACTGTCCTCTGTGCTGGAGCAGAGCCGCCTGTGAATGTTCAGAGGAAAAGCCATTGGTGACCAGGCTGCTTCTTGCTTGTGGCCCAAACAGTATCCTATACACTGAACATTAGTCAGAGAAGATTCAATTTACATCCTCTAATGGTTTGGTTACAGTCATGCCTCCAGGCGGAGGGATAGACTGGATTTTGTATCACTTTATTTTTCTGACTCCTGAGGGAAAAGGCAGATTGAAGTAGGCTCTGATTTGGAAAGGAGGGCAGTCCTGTCCGTTTTCCTTTACCTCACGTGCTATCCTTCTTTCTCCCTCCAAAATCCCTCTCCTGAAACTAAGATATCATGTCTCAAATTCCTCAGTGCATCACTGACATCGTCTTTGCAGAAGCAACGGAGAGAAAATTCATTGGAAGATCTTATTAGTATCAGTGTCCTGTGGGGAGGTCATCTGACAACATAAATGTTTTCCTGTGTTAGGAGACACACTTCAAGGGCCCCCTATAAGGTGAGCTCCATTTTAGTAAGTTAGTAACTGCTTTCCATGAACAGGCATCTCCTTCTCAGTGAAACTCATACTGTCACCTCAGAATTACTTGTCTCTCACATTCCAAGCCAACAAAACCAAGACTCTTTAGTAATTATTTTTAAGTTAAAGTTTGCCTCAATGCCTTACTTTATACGATGTGATACAGATGTTCTCATGAGTGATGCAATTGAGAATCCAAGGAAGTCATCTTTTTCATTACCCTCTTAGAAGGAGAAAACAAACTGTCCGTACTGATGGGAGATGGTCAAGAACTTCCCTTTGCTCGTGACTAGCTGAGAGGTTCCTTGTACAAATGGATGGAGCCACAGGCCCTACGGCCTCTGGTACCACCACATTCGCCTCAGCCTCAACGCCACCAGCAGAATAACTGAACCACGAGCCCACCTGTGCCCTGTGGGCAACAGCCCCGTCATCCCTCTTCCATGTGCTCAGTCTGTTCACCTCTGCCCAAGAACCCACCAGGAATAGTGCCATCATAGTCCTTGTCCAAGGTAATTCAGCAACCTCAAGAAGGCGAAGACTCCTGCATCAGTCCTCTTCACCCCAACAGTCAATCCCATAAAGCTTTATTAATCCCATAGTAACCCGACAAATCTTTCTTTCATCTGTTACCACGGTCCCTTCTGTTTCTCTGGAATTCACATCTGTAATCAACAAAATCTCCACAGCCTCACCCTCATCCTCTAACCTGACTCTCCTTGGAGGTCACTACTTTGTCAATAGTCCCCTCCGGCAGTGACCCTTTTGTGTCCTACCACTTAAGCAAAAAGTAGTGACTGTCCACTGTGTCCTTCATTGTCACTTTCAGATTATTAGTTTTTCCTTCTCTCTAAATCTGCCAACCTCTTTGAAGCTCATGCCTTTTGTCGATTCCACCCAGTAGCCTTCCACACCACAGCCACCTACAACTCTCCATCCTCAAAGATTTCATCTCATGCCTCACCGCCAACCTTCCAGTCAGAGTATCTCTGAGTCCATCCTTCCATGATGGTGAGCTCACAAGCCCTTGACTTCTCCAAGGATCTTGCCCTCCACACTACTCACTACTTTCTGATTGGCCTCCTGACCCTCCCCTTAACTCCCATCACCCTTCCTCTACCCAGCAGTCTGAGTGATTCATCTAAAAGACAGATTGGATCAGGATCCTCTTCCACTCAAAACCCTTTGATGGTTCCCATCTCACTCCAAGTAAAATCCAGTCCAAAAGCTGTGCTGCAGACTACAAGAGTTCAACTGACCTGGGTACCCCTTGGCTTCCTCCCTGACCCCTCTCCCTTTACCCTGATCACAGTGCTCCAGCCGTGCTAGCCTTGAATGGTTATCCCAGTACCTCGGACACACTTTGATCTTGGAAATTTTAAACCTCTCTCTGGAAAATCCTGACTCCCCAGTATCCACTTGACTCCCTGACTTCCCTCAGGTCTCCTAGTGGGGTTCTCTGGGCACCAATCTAAGATAGAACATCTACACCATGACTGTCTTCCCTTTCTCTGCCATCTTTTCAGCCTTGTTCACGTAATGCTTTATGTACGGCCTTTATTTATTTATTGCTCTCTCCTCCCACTAGACCAAATGTTCTAGTTCACTATAATATTTAACTTCATAAAAGCAGTGACTTTCTATTAGCATTATTGAGATTCTCACTCCATACATTCAACACATATCTGTTGATTGATATGAATAGTTCAAATGCTATAAACACAGTAAATACATTTTGTTATTCAGACATTGATTTACTTAGACTGCTTAAACCAAAATACAGTAAATGTTTTAATTTTCTTACGTTCATGAGACTTTCTCCAGAAATATGTACCAACTATGATAGGAATAGGAATGACCCATGTTGACTTTTCACAATATTATTAAATCAGCAAATTCACATTAAACACCTACTATGTACCTGACCTTGTTCTAGGTGCTGGAATGTAATACTGAACAAAACCAAAAATCAACCCCAAATTCTATATTCATTCAGAAGGAGAAATGAAATAAATAAGACAAAGATGTAAAATATATACAGCACGTAAGGTGATGTTAAGTGTTAAAAAGTAAAGAAATAAATTAAGGAGAGAAGGTACAAAATATCAGGAGCCAAGGAAGTTGATATTCTAAATGGGTTTAAACAGGGAAAGTCTTAAAGTGAAGGTCATTTTTGAAGTATCTGAGGGAGCTAGCAAAGGAGGGAAGGGACCGCCATCAACAGAAATGATGGAGGCTATAGGAGAAGGTAACTTCTGGGATCGGACCTCAACTTAAATAATTTAGCTCGAAATGCTTCTTATACATGTGTCTGGTCAATATCTGGGTATGTGGTTTTGGATGAGAGTTTCGGACATTAAGTCCAGATTGGTATGAATTTTCATATCATTGCAGTAAAAAGAGATGCTGGAAGCAGCCTGTATCAGTCACAATCATCTAGAAATTTCAAGCAGGATTTAGTTTTTCCAGGGAATTAGAAGGGCATATAATGATTGAAACAGAAGAGTGAAAATCAGGATTTTTTTTTTTCAGGAATTTCAGAAATACAGGAATCAAAGCAACACTTCCAGTGACCATCTCCAATTTCTTGATGACGTAGAATGCACGGTGAAGTGCTGAGAATAAGAGTGGTTAGAAGGTTGAGTAAGGATTTTGAGGATTAGCCATCAGAAAGATTCCTCTGAGCCCACTTGTGATTTAACAAATTGTTAAGCTATTGCTTAACAAATAGCTAGGATTGTAACGTAATGGTGTTTCCTGTTGTTTTCCTTCCCTGGTGCAGCTCTAAGACATTTAAAGTAGTCTGCTTCAAAGCTGGTTGCCAAAGGGAAACCTAAGCAGAGATTCAACAGTTTGTAAGATGCAGATTTTCAGCCCCCCACAGGGATCCCCATTCATTAAGTCTGGGATGAGGTCCAGAAAATTTTAACAAATATCAGCAATGGTTTTGTACTCTGTGAGAAACACCATCTGAGTTGCCTGCAAACAGGACCTGTTGGTTGAAAAAGCTAGTGAGAAGGAAGGATGCTAAGACTGGAGTTTTTAAACATCACCTACAAGATTGGCCTAAGAGCCATTGCCACCTAAGAGCCAACTTTTCTCAAGTATCAGAGAGAAAAATCTTTTCTATAGCAAAGTAGTAAAGATCTCCACTATTCCACAATGCTCTCCAATGTTCTAGAAAGAATCCCTTGAGGAAAAACTAGATCAGGGTCCACTCTCTACCTAACAGTTGTGGGGAAAGTGAGGAGTGAAGTCTTTTGTTGAACATTTTTTTCTTCTTCTTTTTTAATAGGGTGGGAATATTTACTTTTTTTAAAGGAACGGTACAGGTAGGAATGAAGATGAGTAGGCAAGCAGTCAGGAAGAGAGAGGAGCAAGAAGTGTTTATTTATTTTTATTTAATTTTTCATCTTGGTTGTCCCCTTGGCCTGGTTCAGGAACCTGGGTCCTGGGATGGATGTGGACTATGCCTGCCAGAGGCTGCAGGCTTAAACACTAGCGACTAGGGCATGACTATTGTCTTTCTTATTTAAGAGAAGAAATAGCAATTCTCTCCAGAAAATTCCCCACAGTTTAGCTCATAACCCTGACCTTAGAATTTTTTTTTTTTTTTTACAAATTTTAGAATAATAACCAGCCCCTAGCCAGAGTACCTAAGAGAAACTTAGAAAATACTAATTTTTCCCAGAGCTAGGTATTACCAACTCTTGATGATATTTGGTCAAATAGGACATGTAGACAGAGATACTCATATGGCATTTTTAATGTGCAAACAAATAAGCAAATCAATTTTGTGGGATACTGGCAGATGTTTTTTCTTAACTTGGCTGATCTTATTATAAAGAATCATGTTGCTCTGAAGACTGTTTACTCAAAGTGTGACTGTGCTAACACTGGTTTCAACCATTTCAATGAAACCCGCATGTCAGAGTATACTTGTTACATTTTCCTAAAAATGTCTCCTTGTTACTAGCAACCACTTAACAACTGAACTATTCAGCTCAATCAATTAAACTAATCCCATGAAATAAAATGTGCAATAGAGATGATATCGAAATCATTTTTATTCATGGCTAGAGACTATGAAAATTCTTTTGACAAGTCCTTCAAAATCTTGTGGGTGATGTTGAAAACTTCAATGTACAAGTGCTGATTCATTGGGGGCGGGGTGCTCCCGATTTGCTAAGAGTCAGTTCTACCCAGAGAACTGAAGAGCAAACCCCAAAGCTATACAAAGGCTGCTAGAGTTTTCACAGGCTCATTACTGGAACTTTCTAATGCTGAGCAACTGAGGAATATGAATATGCAAAGCTTGAGCTGCAGATCGGCATCTGCCTCTTTCAGCCTCTTCTCCTTCTGAAAGGAAGTCACTCTGCCTCTGGCTTTCTAAGCTGTGCTCTGAATCCCCAAAGAAAACTGGGGGAGAGTGGGGGTGGGGTTTTGTTTGTTTGTTTTTATAACAAAACACTGAATTTGCCTTTTACTGAGCATGTTTTCATACAAATACCAGAATTTAACCAGTGAGTTCTCATATGTTTTGCCTACCAGGATGAATGCATCTGGTTGTCCAAGGGGCCAGATAAGGGGAACCAGTCTTGGCATCCTGAATCGTCTCCAGTGATCAAGTTCTTCCTGGTTTTCATCTTTCTGTTTATGTATTTTTAATCTCAAAACGTAAGTAAAAAGCAAAACCACCATTGTGTGCACTCTGTTAATTTCCTTAATTGTCACTACGTCCTTAAAAAAACTCTCAGTCCATTTGGAGAATTAGTGCTTGTGATGTGTCTTGGTGGAGTAGTGGTTAGGTCTGCCACCTCCAGCCAAGCGCAGTCCACATATATCCCAAGGACCTGGGTTTGCATCCCAGGGTCCGGGCCCAGGCTGCGCTGTGGCTGGTGGGGCAGGGGAACACCAACCAAGACATGCAATTAAAGTCAGCAAACCAATGCATAAATAAAGTGCTTCTCCCTCTTCCGGTTTACTCTTCTTCATTCCTGTATGCACCTTTCTGTTAAAAAAAAAAAAAAAAAAATTCTTGTGTGTTTATGCGAAGAAACATTTCACTTAGCACATGAATGATTAATCCCCAAAAGGAGCTCTCCCAGAGTGTCAGCAGCCCTCACATGTTACCTGGTGGCAGATGCTTGAGCTGCCTTGTCTAAGTGCCATCTGCGACCTTCCCGCTCCATTCTGTGCACAGCAACCAGGCTATCTCAGGACACCACCACCACCTGCTGGTTATGGCAGCATGTTGTCTCCCACAACAGCTTTAAGATAAGCACAAGCCATCTCCCCCCATTTTTTCTGTACTTGAAATTCAGTAGATTCTTTAAGAAATTTCCCTTCACTTGAAAATGATACCCATGCTAGCTCCATCAAAAGTAACCCCAATCAGCACTCGTAGTTTTAAATGACATCCCCACACAGCTCCATCCATCCGTTTCTATGACCTTGTCTCACATGCATCTCCTGAAACACAGCCTCTCCCTCATCCCATCCAGCGCTCATTGTCATCAGCAAACATTCCTGTCTTCAAGGTCTTCTTCACCAGACCTTTACCTCCTTAGTCTAAATGAAACCTGGTCTTCCTGCAGCTGTGAGGACTTACTGCCAATTTCAGACCGCCCCCTTTCCTTCCTCTTAAACATTCTTGCTTCCTTTGAAACTGTCGCTGACCACAGCCTTCTCTAGGTTTCTATCATCTGCAGACTTTATAGCCACTTTTCATGATTCCTTGAAAGATTCTCTCAACTGTCATTCTCTCCAGCAACACTTTTCATAATTCTCGATGATTTCAGTAACATAGAAAAGATCCTCGCAATCTTCTTATCTCTCAAGCTCTTGATGTCCTCTTCTCCCATGCTCTTGTCCTCCATATCACTCTGGTCACCTGCATTATAGCCACACCCTAGATGTTATCTTTACTGGTAACTCCTTTCATAATCCCAGTTTTAGGCACCACACACTCTGCATTCCATCCCTCCATCTCTAATCGTTGTTCGACCCCAATAGAAACCTACCTATTGACCTTAGCATTTGTCCCTCTCTTCCCCATGTCCTAATATATCTCTTTCCTCCGTGAAGACTCAAGGTTCATCATGATAACTGTGACCTCACTTACATTCCAATAACCTTGTCCTTCTCTCCCATCATCCAATCAGCGTGTACTCAGTTCAATCCAAACGTCCACTGCTCCTTTCCTACCGATCGTTCTTAGAATGTTTTCCTTGCGTGGCTCCTCTGTGTTTTCCTTTTCTCCATGTATTTCCTTCGTCATGTCTTTGCCGTCTCTTCACATTCCTGACTTCTAAACCAAGAGTGCCAACATGTCTATTCCTCAGAACTCTTCTTTCTTTCACTTGTCTCACAAGCTCACTTACTCATTACAGTAAATGGCAAATACCTGTAGATGTCTCCAAATTTCCATCTACATCTCAGTCCTCTTCTTTATATTCTAGACTCATAAATCAGTTCCTACTTGGGATCATCAAATGGAAGTTGAGCATTCATCCCAAATTTCATGTATCCACAGCAGGAAAAAGAAAAATATAACCTTTTAATATAGGAAGACAATGTTTGTTTTGGGAGCGATTATATCAAATGGATTTTAGATTAAAATACTAACTTGTGGCCTGCTCTGGTGGAGTAGCGGTTAAGTCAGTCACCTCCAGAGGAGTCCAAGTACATCCCAAGGACCCAGGTTCATGTTCTGGATCTGGGGAGAACAACCAATGTGAACAACTCAATAAAAATAAAGTGGTGCACCCAGTGGAGCAATGGTTAAGTCAATTGCCTCTGAAGGAGCAAGCCACATAGCCAGGGTTTGAGTCCCGGGTGTGTGGGGAACAACCAGTGTGAACAATTAAATGGAAATAAAATTAAAATGCTTCTTTAAGTAAATTAATAAATAAGTAAAGTGAAAATGCTTCCTTCTTCTCTCTCTTCCTGCCTACTCTTCTTCATTCCTGCCTGCACCTTTCCTTGAAAAAATACATAGAACACACATATGTTTACATATACACATATATGTGTGTATATGTATCTATCTATCTATCTATCTATAAAAACTTTAAGACCAAAGGAAGATGTCCCCCAGTTGTCCTTAAAGACAGTCTTTTTCGTAAAAGCAAAACCAAAACTCTTTCTAAACTGGTCACGCCAGCTAAAACTATTTCATGAAAGGATCTCAAAGTGATTTGCTAACACCCACAGCTAAAATCACTCTCTGGAACTACATCTGCAGGGAGAATGAACTTGTGAGACAAATCTGCTCTAAAAAATGTGTATCACTTGTCTTTAAATATTCGTTTTAATTACTGAAAAGTCAACTACTTATCTACTGAGCAATATGCGTTGGCATAGTGCCAGGGCCAAGTAGAATACCACAATTTCATGAAAATTCCACCCCCAAATATGTTCTTCTCCCTGTTTTCTGCTCATAACAGTAAATGACATTCTCCCGGTTTCCTGAATCCAACGTTGAGTCACTTCTTTTTTTTTTTCACTTTTTTTATGGTCCTTTTAAAGCATAAACAAAAGCAGAATGAACCCTGACTCAGAGAAAACTCCCAAGTTAGTTCTTAGGATCACTGTGTCCTACATCATCTGATTCATTGCCACAAGCCATCTTTCCACCCCATCCTGGTCTCCTTTCTCCTCTAATTCACTGTCCATCTTGACCTCAGGACCTTTGCACATCCCATTTCCTGGCTTGGAATGCCATTTCTTCACATTCTTTCATTTCTGCTCACATGTAACTTTGTTGACTAGTCTGTTCCTGACCACTTTACATATTAGCATCTTTCTTTTACCCCCTTACTTACATCCTTTGTTTTGCTTTCTTTTCCTGCATGCTTCTTATCCTTATATGTTTGTTTTATATTTCTTCCCTACATTAATATAAAAGCTTCATGAGTAGGGACTTGATCTGTTTCATTGTTTCTCACCTAGTCTTTTAAGTGGTGTTCAGTGCATTATAGGAACTAAATAAATACTTGCTGTACAACTCTCCTTTTCTCTTTATCCCTTGCATTTCCATCTGTCTTCCATCTTTCATTGTTTTCCTTAACATTTCTGAGTTCCAAAGGAATATGATCTTGCATCAAAAAAAGTTCTCCTCAGGACCCCAGCACACAATAAATGTGCAAAGCGCTGGTGTAGAAATGCGAGTCTGATGGAGTGAGCCTGCCTCACCCACACTAGTCAGACTCAAAATGTTGCAGTCAAGTATTACATCTCCAAAAGAGCCCTGCATTGCCATCCTCATCCTGATAGTACTGTGCAGCTCTGGTATTAGGGCAAATTCCATAAATTTTGAAATAAAATTTGACAAAATACAAACACATGGTAGGCCTAGAATTTCCTCAAATTTAGAACACCTCCCACATTAAACTTATTTTTCTTCAAGTTCTAGCATTTGAGGTGCTTTCTTTATATTTTCACCGCTTTCTTTGCACTTTGACTAATATTACAGAATCATTTTTCATGTGAATTTCAGCATTTAGTACATAATATTTTATAGACCCTTTCTACAACCTCAGACCCTGAGCATGACCATGTAGCAACTCTTCTAACAAGAAGCAAGCAGGTTAATGATCTGTGACAAGTGTCTGTTTTTCCCAAACCAGGCAGACCAAAGTCTGGTATCTACTTCTGGACAACAGATCATAAGGAAAGACTATATGTCATGTCTGAAAATCCTCTACTTAAAGCTCCTCCTTTTAAAATATATTTTGTAGTGATTATTCTACACATTAAAATAATTTCCTGTGTATAGGTTCCCCATTTCTTAGACCTATTTCAACACGCCCTGCCCTCTACCAAATCGTCAAGGGTCCTTCTCCATTGTCCAGTGGGTTCCACCACCATTTGCCCCCACATGCCCCATTCCCTGTTGTTCACCTCAGCTCTGTTGCAGATGTTTCAGGGTTGGTTATGTTTCATCTGTTCCTTTGTTTTGTCTGTTCACATTCCACCTATGAGTGAGGTCATCTGGTATCTTTCTTCTTTTGACTTGTTTCACTTAGCATCATCCCCTCTAGATCCCTCCATGTTGATTGAAATGATAAGGTTTCATCTTTTCTAAGGGCTGTGTAGTCTTCCATTGTATGTATGGACCACATCTTCTTGATTCATTCATCTGATGTGGGGCACTTAGGTAGTTTCCACTTCTTAGCTATTGTGAACAGGGCTGCAGTAAACACGGGGTGCATGCATCTCGGCAGGTGGGTGTTTTTGTGTCTTTTGGGTAGTTGCCCAGAAGTGGAATGACGGGATCATATGGGATTTCCATCTTCAGTTTTTTGAGGAATCTCCAAACTGTTCTCCACAGGGGTTGTACCAATTTGCACTCCCACCAACAGTGCAAAAGTGTTCCATTTTCTCCACATCCTCGCCAGCATTTGTTGCTTCTAGACTTGTATAATAGCCTGTCTTTCAGGTGTAAGTTAATATCTCATTGTTGTTTTAATTTGCATTTGCCTGATAATCAGAGAGTAGGAACATAATTTCATGTGCCTGTTGGCCACCTGCAGATCCTCTTCAGAAAAGTGTCTCTCCAATTCTTCCTCCCATTTTTTGATTGGATTGCCAGCTCTTCTGTTACTGACTTTTATGAGTTCTTTGTATATTTTAGATAATAAGCGTTTGTTGGAAATAGTGAATGCAAATATCTTCTCCCAATTACTAGGTTTCCTTTTGGTTTTGGTCATGTTTTCTGTTGTGAAGAAGCTCCATAGTTTGATGTAGTCCCAGTTATTTTTCTTTTAGTTTCCTTGATGGTAGAGTTGAGTCCCCAAAGGCTTCTCTATGACTGATATGGAAAAGTCTTTCCTATGTTGTCTTCTAAGAACTTTTTGGTTTCTGGTGTTATGTTCAAGTCTCTAGTCCATTTTGAATTAATTTTTGTGAATGGTGTTAGAGACTGGTCTAGCTTCATTCTTTTGCATGCAGCTGTCCAGTTTTCCCAACACTATTTGTTGAAGAGATTAAAGTTCCTTTTTCAAAAGAACCCTGGCTCCTTTCTATTCTACAAAAGAAAAGAGAAACATTTGTCATTCAGTGTCTCTAGACGGGGTTAGAGAGCTGTGTTCACATGGAGCCATCGTGTTAACCCTCACCAACTGTTAACAATGATCAGAACCCACTCTCTGACCCCACTTTTTCAAAACCCTTCGTCCACCCCAATCACTACCCTGTTATGCAAATAAATGCCGAGTCACCCTCTAGGGTTTCCTCTAAAGGCTGGGTCCTTACAGGCTTGGTACCACTTCCGAAGGGGGAGAATTTCCCTATCTGGCAGGGAGCAGACTCACGCTGAGTACTTTCTGCTTATTCCTCAGCACTGGATTTGACAGGGAATAAAGGTCACACTCTTGTCCAGTAATTTCTATTTCACTGAAACCTAAATGTATGGTGAAAGATGGAAGTTAGACTTGTCATGGTAAACATAATATAGCTGATACACAGTGTACCCTTGACACTTACATCATGTCATAAATCAAGGTGACTTCAACAAAAATAATGTTTTAGCATATCTAATCCACCCTGTGTACCTCACTCTGAGTATTACCTCTTCAGCTGGTGGAGTAGCAGTTGGTGCCTCTGGTCAAGAGCACAGTTCACATACATTCCAAGGACCTGGGTTCATATCCCAGGGACCTGGGTTCACATCCTGGGAACAACCGCCATGAACAACTAAATAAAATAAATAAAGCCTCTTCCTCCTCTCTCTTCCTACCTGCCCACCTATTTGCTTTCATTCCTGCCTGCATCTTTTCTTTAGAAAAGAAAGAAAGAAATTCTCTTTAAAAAAGTATTACTCCTTTAATTTCAAATACCTGTGTTTGCCTTTCAGCCTCTGACTTCTCACACTCTTTTCCTTGGGAAATGAGTTTCACGCAGCTAGCTAACATCTGAACCTTGGAAATGTAATTAAAGTGTACATTGGGAATTCTTCTCAAATAGGGCAAATTTAAGAAAAGAATGATGCGGGTGATGACAAATGGAGGAGAGGGAGCTGGGCCTGCCTGTTAGCTGTGTTGCAGCCCCTGCTCCCAGGAAAACCCACCCAGCCCTGAAATAGATTGGCAACAGAGCATGAGACTTGCTGCTTCCCCGCAGTCGCAGTCTGCAAACAGAAAAGTCACACTCTCAGGCTAACAGGAAATTGTATCTTCTCAGAGGTCAAATTTGTTGAAACTTTTGAATAAGGCACGAAAGGGCAAGAGGACCAAAGACCCTGGTGAAATCAGGACCCTGTCCCCTGAAGCCAACGGCGGAGTGGGAAAATAATTTCATATCCTCATGCCTGGATTTTAAGTGCAGAAAGCAATATCGTGTGGCAAAAATATGGGACATAAATTTAATAAAATGAGTTTTCTGAGATGGGGCAGCACAGAGCTTCCCTCATTAAACTTTATCCTCACATTTGGACACTGCTTCTTTTTTTTTGAGACCAGCCAATCCTTTATTTCTTAACTTCCTGTCTTCTTTTTATTGGGAAAGCAATTATTTTTTTTTACTAAAACCAGTGGACAGAACTCATAAGCGGCACTGTTTCGTCCGTGCTCTGCATAGTTGAAGGCATAAGGAATGAAGAACACACTTGGAGTGTGGAAATAAGTCATCCAAGGACATACTAGTCGTCAGCGTAAACTGGGCCCATCATTATCATTTTAAACTAGGTTTTCTGGGAAAATACTTTTTGTAACATAGAAGATTTTTTTTTTTTGGAGACATTATATCAAATAGAGTTTTAGATTAAAATATTAACTTGTAAGAGCCAAAAGATGTAAGAGCCAAAAGCATCTCACAGCGATTTTCTAACACCCACAGTTAAAATTGCTCCCTGTAACTACATCCGCAGGGAGAATAAACTTGTGATAGAAAGCTTGATAAACTTCTGTGATAGAAAAAAAAAAAAAAAAAAAGATGATCAAGTTTCATCATGAACTACCCTTTCCAGCCAGTGCAAAGTCAACCAGCTGCATACACACCGGCAATGTTCCGGTGACAAATCGGATTCCATAATTTAGGCCAAATCCTCATAAAAAGATCCTGCTGACAAAGTCTTACGAAATCACTTGTTATATTGAGTTAACTTTTGACTTAACTAGCTAGCTAAAGATATTTTAGGAGAAAGCTAAAAATAATGAGCTCTTGTGCCTTAAAAATAATTGTATTGCCACTTGTAGGCAGGGATGAGACAGATAATACCAGTAGGTACAGTTTTGCTGTTTCTTTAAGATAAAAGACCCTAGCATGACGGGTAGTGAGGTAGCATAGCCTCGTTTTTGAAGTCAATATTTCTCACGATAGCAGTGTTTTCTACCTGCTGGGAGTCTCCAAAACCCAGTGGTGTTGGCAATAATAGTTTCCAAAGATTTCTTCTGGAAACAAGAAGGATGATTCTGATCTATGGGTCACCAGATACCAGGTCGTTGCAAGAAGACCACAAAAGGCTAAAACCTGCTTGTCCAAGATGGATTCGTGAGGCAGTATCTGTCAGATCAATTTGCTTGTATTATGTGTTTGGTTTTCATGGTAAAAAGGAGCTTTTTTAGGGATCTTATCCTGAAAAATGGAGAGAGTGGAGGTAAAACTAGGAAGTCGATGGAAGAAAAACCCCTGAAAAAAGAAACTCTATTCGTGTTTTTCCCCCATAAACATTGTTGAATATAAATATAAGTAGATTGTTTGCTTTGGGCTACATTAGAACCTAAATAAGATGATGGCAAGTTTGGATTCAATCAGCATCTTTTACCATCTCAATGTAGCCTTTCTTGATGTCAAAAAGCAGAATAGGAAACATTTTAAAGCTATCCAGTGTTCAGGAATACTTTACTTACTATTTTAATAAACCTTTGTTTATGCCTAGAGGTGTCATTAAATTACCAGTCAGACATTAATATACAGCCCACGGGGGACCACAGTGAACGTTGGTGGGCGTTTTGTGAGGAGCCCACTCCCTACTTTGCTTCGACATGGCTACTGGACAGAAGATTAAAAAGAAGTGTGTGCTTCATCTGTATATCAGGATTGCTTTTCTATCCTGCTCAGAGATGAACAGTTCCTTATAATGGGGGTCCCACAAGCACAATAGCAAGATATTAAAAATATTGAAGGCATCTTGAGAAATCTCTTCTATCATTACAGAAGAGGAGATTTTAATTATTATTTTTTTTTTAACTTGAAGAAGTGACTGAAAATAAGGTAACTGATGCTGACTACTGGCTTGTTCTTTTCCAGCCAACAGTTTGGCATAAGAGTCAAAGGTTGAAAGACTAGGTGCTTCCAGAAGGGTCACTAAGGAGATGCATCTCTACCTAAACAGTTATGTGCCAATTATTACGTTTTTCAGAAAATCAATCACAACATGGCATGAAACTGCAGCCTGAATGTGTTTGCTACGTTAACTCTAATTACAATAATTAGATTATAAATAAATCATCACATATCAGTACCATGGGTTAATGGCTTTATGATTCTTTGATGGGTGATCTTGATTTTTCAACCCAGCACTTAAAATATAAGAATGCTATCAAAAAGCTCAGATTTATAGCTCCAATTTTTTTTTTAAGCTTGCAATGCAAATCAGAGCTCAAGAATTCTAGTCAGTGACTTATAATGCATTTGTATACTGCTTTCAGGAGCTAGGAGCAAATAGCACAGCAGCAGGAGAAAATCAGCAAGCAATGCTGGCGAAATGGAGCTGTTTTCCTTTGCTAAATGGAAGGCAGAGACCTTTCTGAACTTCAAGAACCAGTGGAGCTTCCCACTGTGGTGCCCAGACTGGGAGCCTAGAATTCTAACTGGTTAGCTGCCTGGTCTAGTTTTGGAAAGACTGATGAAAGGCTTGTTTCACTTACTTTTAATTTATTGGTGATAAGACCAATGAGCCAGCTAAAAGTTGAGTAATACATGGATGTGGTAAGTCCAAAGTAATGATGTCCCATTGTGTGTTTATGAAGCTGTGTAAACACTTAAATGCAAAGGAGAGATGTAAACTGGGAACACCTTTTGAGATCTAATTCTAGACATAGCCACTAAGGTTACCTGTATGCACACCTTTTCCCATAGTAATTCCATAAACAATCAGGCCTAAGGGTGTGTGTGCGCAAAGGTGTTTATTGTCTCTTTATTCACAGTGACAAGACACCAAGGGATTCATTCATCCATAAACGATGGTTCATCCACCCCATGAAACGTTAAGCTCTAACTAGAGAGAAGGTGTCAGATCTGCATCAGTTGATTCAGAGGGATTTTCACACTACGTGTCCAAGTGAGAGAATCAGTTTTCTAACATTTGTTGTTTTAGTGGTGAGGAGGAAAGGTTAAGGGCAGAAGGAGAAAGAGATAAATAATGTAATCAAATGTTTTAAAAAGTACTATCAATAAAATACATGTATAATAGGAATAAAAAATTGTCAGGAGAAACTTAAAATCTCCCAAGATAAGCACAATTAGCAGTTTAGCAGCTAATATATTTCTTGAGGCACTACCCTGGTGGCTCGGGCGATGAGTTGGTGTCTGGTGTGCAGTCCACATAAAGCCCAGAGACCAGGGCTTGCGACCTGCGCCATAGAAGAACAACCTGGCATAAACAGATAAATAACAAAGGCTTCTTTCTTCTCTCCCTTCCTTCTTCCCTGCCTGACTGACTGCCTTCATTCCTGCCTGCCTTCTTCCCTCCGAAAGAAAAAATCCATCTACCTACATCTTTTATTTGTATGAGGTCAAAAGTAATTTAAAGAATTATCAGTAGAAGAGAAATTTCAATGTTATAAATAACACTCAAGAGAAAAAACTTTAAACATTTGCAAAATACAGAATATATCATCAGGCTTTGGAAAGCTCAAAAATTACTATCATGTTTTTTTAAACATGTTTTGATATTTGTTCCAGACAACTAGTATATTTTTTTTAAATTTGGCAGATTTTAAAAAGTTCCATAAAAGGTTACATTATGCTGATATGTTATGGACCAAGTACAAAAAGGAGATGATTTGCAAATGCTCATCATGTTTAAGGGACCTAAAAACCAGCCAGAGTCTCTATCAAGATTAGATATTCAGGCTGTGAAGTGTTGGGTTTTGATACAGAAAGTCAGAAAGCACAGCAGAGTCTGTCCCTCGGGGACAGAAGTGACGCCCCCGTTCCTTCAAAACGGGAACCCCAGGGCTTCCAGTAAAACCCTCAAAAGCAATCTGAAGACATGTTTGTATCACAGCACCACAGATTTGACTTGGTTTTGCTTCTGTTTTCAAGGAAAGGTGCAGGTACGAATGAAGGTGAGTAGGTAGGCAGGCAAGAAGAGAGTGAGGAAGAAACATATATCTGTTAATTTAGTCATTTGTCTTGCTTGCTCCCCTGGCCCCATTCTCGAACCTGGGATGCCTTATTCACTAGGCCACCAGGTGTGCCTTGACTTGGTTTTGAATTTGGTGAAATGAACACCTTGGCTGACATCTACAGAGATAACAATTATGTCTACAGTAGAAGAGGAAAACATATATATTATATGTAATATAATATATATAATATAATTTCCTCTTCCCTTTCAAATTCTGGATTGAGGTGCCATAATAATAGACAGGTATACAAGAGAAAAGCTTACCAATGTATTTAATGTATGTTTTATGTGACACAGGGAACCTTCAGAGAAACTGAGGCCAGAAGAAGCAGTAACTCCTCAATGTTTTCATGGTAGCGTTGATGAAGGGAGAGGCCTGGAAAAAGGTGGTGCTTTCTCTGCATCATCTAATGTGAGGCTTTGAGAACAAGCAGATTCTATCATTCTGGTGTGGCTCATTCCATTCAGATCTCACATGGCAGATCCTCAGAGACACCTTAATTAGAAAACTCTCCCTAGAGCAGCTGCAGAGGCTCTGAATCTAAAACTTGTCAGGCACTCAGTAAATATTTGTTGAATAAATTATTTTTCTTCTCCAATAACATCAGGTCATGAGCCTCAACTATTTGCTCATTCACCCACTCAACAAATAGTTATTAAATTCCATTTCTATTCCAGGACCGTTCTGGGTCTTTGGAATGTGCCAGTGAATTTCCTACTTGCCTCGCCTCGAACTTACTTTTTAGTCATTAAAATCGTACGTTCCTTTTTTTTTTTTTTTTCAATCAATATAACAAGCTCATTTCGAAAGCCTCTTCTTCCGGTATCCCAGTCTTCTGTCCTCAAGAAAGTGCTAATATCTTAGGGTGAGAGAATTATGCCCCCCAGCATTTTGCCTGAGCCTGAATACTTATATACAGTCTGAGCTCATCTGTTCTTTGGTCCAGTGTGAGGTCTGTGCTGGTTCTCGTTTAACTCTCTGTGCTGTGCTTTGATGCTTTCATTTGGACACTGAGTCTGGTGATAATGGGGAGGAAAAGTTTTTTTTTCTCCCTCCTCACAGAGATGTTATAAGGATAAATGAAATGATATTCATATAGCACTTTAGGATGTTCTTATAAAATGCACCTTTGTAAATAGGAAGTATTCTAAAAGGCCAGCCACTGCAACTTCTGCTTAAAATAAAAACTGCTGACAATTTTAGCCCTGGAAAGTAAGCACATCAGCTTGAAATTGAAGTGCACTTTACCAGGTAGCAGCAGGCTGATTGCTTATCTGGGTTCTTACTGCAAATCGGGCTAAATGTTCCTATGGATTTCTGTGTACAGTTCACCCTGCTCTGCTGTTGGGAGGCATCTAAAGGCAATGGCCTGATGGTGTGTTCTCTGTGGTCCAGCTACTGAAGTGTGGCATGGTCTAAGAGCCATGAGTCTTAGGTCCAAGAGTCTTGTTGTCTATTTCAGGAAAGCTCAGAGTAGAGACATCTTCTTGGAGATACTTGACTGCAGCAAAATCTAAGCCTGATCTTGTTGTTTAATATAGCCACTTGGGGCACCATCTCATCCGGGTTACTCTGAACCCAGATCAAAGTGACTTTCTGGAAAACCCCCTACCTGGAGACAGAAGCAAAGCTGTTCTTCAGGTGGCTATGGTCTATGGCTGAGACCATGACCCTGGAACACGTTTGGAGTTACGTGTGCACACCTGCGTTCCCCACCTACCTTGTACCAGGGATGTTCTCACCTTGTCACGGGGCACTGATGAGTTTTACACTCTATCAAGCAAAAGATGGATTGAGCTGCCAGAGAGCACACATGAAATTCCATGCGGGGTGTCCAGGGTGATGGCCTGGCAGCGGTGGACCCTGTGTGAGTTGACAGAGGGTTACACCAACAAATATATAGGAAGACGAGTCTGGGCGTGCAGATCTGGTAGGTGGCCCAGAAAACACTGCATGCGGATACCGGAAGATGTCAATCACAGACACAAAACTTCTCAAAACACCACAGCCATGGCGTTGCAAATGCTCTTGTCTGCTTATAATCCCATTCTTTGCTCACCACTGTGGAGCTCTGTTTGGTTCTTACCTGAGCATGGCATGGCCTATTTGTTTAAAAATTGACAGAAGAAAAACATAAGCCAAAAATGAGTGCTTTCCCTGTAGGTTGCTGAAACACCCACCAAAACACCAAATGATATCTCAAGAAAATGCATTTTTCCGAATTTTGACCTTCAGATTTGGAGGTTTTATTCTTCTTTCTAGATCTAGTCTCAAAAAGCTTCAAGGAGGGTGTTGACATTTTGGTGTTTCTATGTATGTGCTTTTTAAATGAGGATAATTGTCCCTACAAAGTTCTAGATGTCTTGCCATCATTTTATGTTTATTATTAAAAAGTCTGAGATGCTCCTCCTTCTCTGCTTCTGACTTCATTTCACACATGTTACTGATCAGAATCACTGATGCTTTTTATCCTCTTTAAGGACAGGAAGAAGGACCCAATGCCAGAGGAAAAGAATATGTGTTGACCATTAACGCGACTGGTGGGTACTTATTCTGTATTTAACTCTCACGACAGCCTTATGAGGGACGTATTATTACCCGTGACAGGCTTCACTAGGGAGTGAAGGGCCACTTGCCTCTCAATGACACAGCATGAGATGTTTATGCAATTCAGAGAAGTAACAACAGAATCACATCTTTGCTGTGATTTTTGAGAATTCGAATGTGCCCGCGGGTAACCTGCGTGGCGGCTCTTCCGTTCCAGCAATGAAGAAACAGACCTGTCACGGTGGTTCGGTAGTTTGCTCAAATGGTAGACATGGAGTTTGAAGCCTCCAGGTTTGTACTCTCTTGCATCTGTATGTGTTTTAAAGTCAGGTGTCGCAAATTGGTTTTCGAAGTATATTCATCTGTAACCACCACTTAGCCTGCAAAATAAATCTTTAGGTAGAAACGTGAAACGATCCTGAGAAAGTCATAAAGCATGAAAATGGAATCATTTAAAACAGGTTTATCCTTTCCGTCTTTATTGTTTCTGGTATGTGATTTTAAGAAATTCAACAAGTGGAATAATACCATAACATATGATAGGCTCCAGCTGTTTGCGATGTGGTGCCAAGGGAGGAAGCTTCTTATTTCAACAAAAAGAACAAGAAAGCACTGTGTTCAAAGTACTTTTCAAAAAATTTCCCCCTATTTCTAGAAATCAATTAAAAAACCCAGACAGATTCATCTTGTTTTCTTATGTCTTTAAGTCTCAATGTTTGCACTTTGCTTTCTTGGGCTAGGTAGTTGGAGGGTTTAGATGTGCTTTCTAGAACAGGTACCTCAAATCATCAAGAGATCAGAGTATTTGTCAGATAGTCCCTTCTCTCCATGCAGTTAACTCAGGGAAGACTTTAGGCTTGAGAAAATCCCAGTCTTCTTACAAGTCCATCAAAGCAGAGAAGAAGTAGCTTTTTTTTTGAGGGAAAAAAACAAAGGTATTTCAGTTTCAAAGACAACAAATGACAAATCCAGTCCTTGAGCCCTCTGGGGATTTGGCTACCAAACTCTGATATATTGCAGAAACATTTATTTTGTAAGTAATGCTAATGATATTCTCAGAGCTCTGTGTTTATTGTTTAACATTGCTGTCATTTATTGATGACTAATGACCAGTAAACTGAGCTCCTTGACTTTACTCTGGCTTCTAGTCAGTATTTATGGCTTAAACCCATTAGTCTCCTTTCAAAAGACAACGGGACAATGCAGCTGGTACCCGGCTGAAGAAGAGAACATTATCTCCAGGCAAGTAAAGACAAAGAAGTGAACTGTTAGGAGGATGTCTTGTTGCTGCCAGAGAAAAGCACTCACAATATAAGTATTATTATGACCTAATTAATATCCTTAAAACATCTTATAGTGGGGCTCACCTTCTGCTAGCTTCTATCTCAAATAGATCTCATATTCTCTAGTGTGGTTCATAAAAGGTACGGGAACACAGGGGCTGACATCACTTTAAGGAAAACAAATGGCTCAGGCATTTAAGAATGTTGAGGACACGTGAAGATAAAAGAATGACACAGATTTAATTACTGGAAGTAGATGATGAAAGGAAGGCACACAATTTAGAGGGAACAACGCCAACAAGATAAATCAGTAAAACACTCAAAACCACACAAGGAAAGAGGAAAATAATGGTGGTGTTTCCTCCTGCTCAGACTTTAATTTGAAACTAGATTTGAGTCATCAGAGTACATGACATTCTTCGGTCAGCTGGCATGTGTACAAATCAGAATTGCATTATCATCCAAAGGAACGCCTAAAGGCTTATTTTCTAATTGTTGTTTAGGACAACTCTCAATTTCTAAAGGTTTTACACTTCCTTTCTGAAAACTGAGTTCTGTCTTGAATAATCGTCACCATTAAAACCGCTTTTCTGCAGCATGTGGAGTAGGGTAGCGTATGTGGGAGAAGGGACATCGGTCCGAAATGTGACTGTCCTGGCTCCATCACGATGCAGTATGACTCTCAACAGACACACAATGAGTTCCTCCTGGTCTAAGAGGCATGTTCCAGTAGAATGACTTTCAAGTTCACTTCCAGTTTTAAATTTCTCAAATTCCAAGAATATGATGAAAAATCCAAATATAATAGGTTCTGTTTTTTCTTTTCTTTTCTTTTCTTTTTTGGCGGAGAACTCATAGCAGAAGAATGTGAATGACTTTCAACCAAAATTGAATCACTCAACCAGGAAACTAACTGTCCACCTTTTCTGAATTCTTCCCGTCTACCTTGATACGTCGTCTGGAACTGCTTCTCTTAATTCTCTTTAAATTTGCTCATTTCCGAACAGCCACAAGGCCCTTTAGAGTCAGCAAAACATGGCGACCACAGTGCTGCTCCCGATGAAGCAACCGTGTCCTGTACCACAAAGAAGAAAACAACCACCTCCTGATCAAAGAGAAGCATGTACCAACCCTGGACACAATGTCAGCCAAGCATTAAACCAAGTCCTATACCTGCATTGTTTCAGCCTAAGCCCCTTGTTACCCCTTTTCTGAAAAATTAACCTACTGACGGCTGCCATTTTCCCTATAAAGAGTGTACTAAAGCCTGAGTTCAGTGGAATGCTCGCTCTCTTGTGAGCTTTCCCAGCCTGAATGGGGACAGTAAAGTCGTGCCTCAGGGCATCTCAAATCCCTGTAGGTCTCTCAAGTTCCCTCGGCCACCTGCCTGCTGAACTTTTCTTCTGAGTTTGGCCTCTTGATCTTTTGTTGGTTTCAATTGCTCTGCACTTTTTCTGCATTCCAGAAAGGAGGAGGAGTTCAAGGAGTGAATGCTTCCTTCCTCTAATGGTTCTCCTAGAAATCAGGTACCTCTCTTTACATTTTATTTCTGTGAAGGGGCTCAAAACAGATCCCACAAGTCTCTGTAGAAGCCCTACTCTGTCATAATCAGTATTTTTAAATGGCAATCCAGGAGGTGAAGAGGCTCCTTCCTGCCTTTCTCCTCTTTATGCTTCTCTTAATCCAAGAGGGGATCACCACTCCCTAAAACTCTTCCTTTCTCCTAGTCTAGAAGTAATCATTGTTCCCCAAAAGAGTGTAGTTCAGGAATATTTTAATCCAGAAGTTGGTTTATTTCTGAACATTCCTATCTAAGGGGCTTAACTTTCACAGTAAAGATGAGTCATCCATCCTCCATCCTGGTCGTGTAAAGACCTCCTCCTCTCACTTTGGTGCCCTAGACCCCTTTCCCATGCCTCAGCACACAGTATAAGTCTTTGGTCTACCTCAGTTACCTCAAAAGTTTTAGTCAGGTAAATTCTCCAAACTATGTCATTTTATTTGGGCTTTTCTCTTACTAATAGTGTCTGCTGTTAATTTGTTCATCCAGCTTGTGTAGAACCTCAGAGGGAATGGGGGAATTTTTTTCCCTTGTCCCATCAGTTGGAATTTAGTCACATTCCCATTTCCTAGCTGCAAAGGAAGCAGGTGCCCAGCTAGAATAAGGAGTTCTACCACCAAGAAAAAAAGGAAAGAAATGACAATGGAATAGATTAATCCACCCAGTCCATTTTTTGAAACTTGCAGTCTTTGGGAACTTGAATATGTCTCCAAACCAAAGAGTCACAAGGTTCTCCAAATTTCTTTTAGATCTTTATTTTTTTTCTTAAATTGGACTTATCACTCCAGTTGATGCCCCATTTTAGAGGACAGAGATATAACTGTAAGGAATTTTCTCAAAGCAGATAAAAATGTCCTCTGAAGAATTTTAATAAATTTGGCATTTCTCTCTGGAATATGAAGTGCCAACCACTCCATAGATGATCGCTGATCTGTCCTAGAGAAATGCAGGCAACAATCTTTTCTCTGGAAACCAGCATTAAAAAAAATTCAGGTCATTATATACATTAATGTTTTTCTGATTATTTAAGGTAGTTTTATATGCTTAGTTCAAATGACAAAATCTGTATTATTCCTACTCTTTTCCACACACGCATGCCTTTGAATTTTCCCTTTTTATCTCAGTCATTCTTCATTAATGGTGCCAAGTTTTGTCTTTGTTTTTAGCTTAGCTTGTTTTTCCTAGTGCTTCTGTGATATTGTTATGCAGAACATTCGCTTGATTTCTCTTACTCTTTCTATTCTTCATCATTTATTAATGACACAGATTGTGTGATGAAGAGTTGTCAACATTATCATTTTTCTATATTTACAGGTATAATAACTGCATTGAAGTGGATTTGTCATCTAATAGCCATAAATGATCCCTCTCTTTCGGGTTGCATTTCCCTCCATTATTTACTCTGCCTCCCAATAGCTTATCATCCACTGCTGTCTACTCTCCTCTCTGTCCTTAATTTCCTGAGACAGATTTCCACTTAAGAGTCTGAGAAACTATTAGATGGAGAGTTTCCACAAACCACACCAGCAGAAGGTCTTCTGCAAAGAGATACATTTACCCGCCATGGGTTAAAGAAAGAAAGTAGCATTACATCTTCCACACTGCCAAACCTGGTCACCATCAATGTGAAGAGGCCGTAATTACATTTGAAGGGAGGGAATCTGCATGCATAACTCTCATTAACACGGATACAATAGAAGCTAAAGGCCTAAAATCCTGTGTAGAGAAAAGTGGTTAGACTCCTAGTCTAATGCAAAACACGGCCTCTGATATTTGAACTGGAATTTTCATAACTAGATAATATGAGCCTATGAGCGTCCAGAAGAAAATAGTGCTCTATCTCTGTAAAGCATTTTAGTAATACTCAGGGAAGCAGACTACCAGCTATTTATTTTGGAAATTAGCTAGCTACAATATGTACTCAAATTTTGCATACATTGGTAGTTTTCCATTGTAATTAGCAAGACCTCTCTTTCTCTTTCCTATATTTAGAACGCAGGAAAGTAAGTCAGCACCTCCTTTGATGATAATACTTTAGAGCTAACAATGTTCACTAGTATAAAAAGTAAACTCTGATCAAAACAATTGTTCCTAAATATAAATTTGTTCAAAGATTATATGGCATGTTGAAATTATGTTCTTGTGGATCTTTTTTATTAATTTGTAATAACTTCAAAAGATTAAAAAGAGTACAAAAATCTTCCTTAATATCTCAAAATACAAAGTAATATCACCACGCTAATATATAAATTTTCACAAATTATCCACCGGAGAGAAATGCATGGTTTGATGCTTAAAGCAAAAACCACCATCAAAGTTTATTTTTGTTTGCTTACACATCACCAAGTTGCTTTTTATTTAACTTGTCTTGATGGCGTTCTCTATCTCCAATCTCTTTACATTTGATCTCCTAAGACTTAAGAAATGCATTCTTTTTGGTTAAAATGTTTTATGCAAAAATGGAAACAATGCAATGAACTTCTCCATCATCCCTGTGCTAGACGGAGAGTTCAGAATGAGAAGCTGTCTGTCTGCAATCTCCTCAGTAGGTTTACAGGCATCCTAAATCAACAGGGGAGACATCTGCGCCTTTGGCTGTGTAGAAACTGCTTAAATTCTAGGGTGATGTAGTGACCTAAAAGCCACCTTCTGTTTCCTTTTTAGACCAAGACCTTCCAGGTCAATAAAGGCCATGGGGGACCTTGGATGCCCTGAGCCACACCTGACATTTCCTGAGCAATGGAGCCAAAGCATATCTTGTTGACTCTTCTGGAAAGATCCCTATAATCATCAACCTAAAGTTTTCCTGAAGATGACAGGAGCCCTGAACACCAGAAAGCTGGAGGCCTCTTCACACTGGAGAACTCCCTGGAAAATCCCCTCACTTCTGCTTTCAAACTTCGTTGTGAGCTCTATTCCCCGGCCAATCACAGACACTGAAAGGGGGTCCTCCCAGGAGCCCCCTCCCAGGACTATAAATCTAACTAGCCTGAGGCTGCAGAGCAGCCCTCCCTGCCCTGGAGACTCCATCTCCTGCTTTTGTTTTCTTTCTCCTCTGTTTTCTCTAACAAACTTACCAAACTGCACTCTATCGCTCAAGAATTCTTTCTTGAACTGTTCACCAGACCCTAGAGCTCCCTCATCACCTAAAGTTTTCTTAAAAAAAATTTTTTTGTTTACATTGCTGTGTGATATTGAGCATACTGAATTCGTGCTTCAATCTGTGTGCACATCACATCACATTCCCCACCGGTTCTGGTGCCCATCACCACCCCTGTGTTACTGCCTTCCTTCCCTTCCTCCTGCCCACTTCTGATTCCCACAGTGACCACAGTCTCTGTCCAGTCATGTGAACTTTGTGTTTTGTCCATTCATTTATTGATTTTTTTTTACATATAGTGAACCTATCCTGTACTTCTCTTTTTCTTCTGGCTAGTTTTGCTGAGCATAATCACCTCCAGTTCCACCCAGATTCTTACAAAGGGCACAAATAAATCTTTAAAATTAGCTGCATAGAATTCCATTGAGTCTGGAGACCACAGCTTCTTTGTCCAGTCATCTGTCAACAAGCATCACCTAATAACAAAAAAGAATGATGAGGGACAGCAAAGGGGGAGACAGGGCAATTAAGAACAAGGATGCAGGATTGCAGAGGTCAGCAGGAGAGTAGCTAACCCATAGATAGGCTAAAAAAATAAGCCAATGCCACACAATCAGTCAGTACTACCCTGGAAGGCCAGCACCGCCCTAGCCCCAGGCTCACTGGGGATGAGCTTACAGAAAAGACATTTCCTTAGTAACTTGTAACCACTCCCTTAGTAACTCCTACCCAGGGAAACATTCCTTTCCCTGTGTTTATACCCTTTTGTAGCTTTCCTGTCCACAGGAGGATTCTGTTGCTCCTAATAAACTTGCCACATGCTGCCGTGGAGCCTGTCCTTGAATCCTTTCTGGACTGTGTATGCATCTGACACACTGGTGTCCTGCTCCCGCTTGACACAGAAGCCACTAAAATAATAATGGGCAGGAGAGCGGATAAGATATCTTCTCTAGAGACAGAAAAAAGAGACAACCCACAGACAAGTGAAAGCAATGATCTGCATCCTTCACCATCAGAAAAAGGCATATTAAAATCACAGCGAGATATCACTTCATACCTGGCAGAAGGATCTTTATGAAAAAGATGAGAAATAACAAGTGCTGGAGAGGGTGCAGAGGAAGAGGACCCTCCCACACTGTTGGGGGAATATCGATTAGTGCCACCTCTTTGAAAAGCAGTAGAGATTCCTCAGATTAAACAAAGATGGAGCTGCCATTGGATCCAGCAACTCCACTTCTAGGAATATGTGCAGAGGACACAAAAACTCTAATCAGAAAAAAAAAAATCTGTATCCCTATGTTCAATAGCAGCACAAGTCATATCAGCCAAGATGTGGAAACGAGGAGAAATTTATTTATTTATTTATTTTTTTAAGGCAAGGTGCAGGCAGGAAGACAGAAAAGGAAGAAGCATTTTATTTAGTTGTTCATCTTAGTAGTTGTGGCCCTACTGCGGTCCCCCCCCCCCCCAACATGTCCTTTGTGATGAGGTGGGGAGGGAGCTGAGACACGCTGATGAGACTGGGTTCCTCCAGAAAGAATTCCCGGAGAGAGAGAGAGTCGTCAGGAACACACAGCAAGTTTATTAAAAGCAGAAATAACTAGTTGAGGTGCCCTGTGGGGCTAGAAAGTTTACATCAAGAGAATGTATATGTGTGCATGTGCGGGACTGAGGCTGCCTGCCTCTCACTCAGGCTAGATGGAGACTTAGAGGCTCTGGGCCAGTACAGGTTACCAGGAGAGAAAGGGCTGGAGTATCTGGGGGTGTGTCCTAGATTCAGGTTGCTGCGCTGAGATCCCCTCCCGGCATTGGCATCTCTTTTAGGTTTTGCCAGAGAGTCCACTATTCAGACATCTGCCTACTGTCCTGCAGATTTTAAGTCAAGTTGTCCGCACATCACTTTGGATGTTATGTGTCTTGTGCTGACTGGAATTGGCAGACTTAACCGCTAAACCACCAGAGTGCCCCCCAGGAAATTCTCGATGGCGGCTGTGGCAGGGGTTCAGTTAAAAGCATCATGAGGTCATGAAAGTGTGGCTTAGGTTTGTGTGGATTACTACAGCGTGAGCAGCCAACATGAAGCATATGCAAGCAATTAGCTTTTTGATTTTGAGAGACTAAATTTTAAACGTTTAACTTTTCCTTGTTTTACACCTATCAATCACTTCCTGTCCTCAGCTATTTTATGAGGTTCAGAGACTCATTTGCCTGGTTTAAACCTTGCTACTCACACCCATCCTTATCATGGGAGATGTGTTTGCTTGTTTGCCTTTTCACTCAGGCATATATGACTCCAACCACATGGTCTGACTGTCAGCACTGAGTTCTCAGGATGTTACCAATAAGTGCACTGACAAGGTGAAAAGAACTGAAACACATAAGCTGATACAGGAAAATTTTTAACTTATGACACGTTATAATAACAACAAAAAGAACAACTACATTTGTTCTGTATTTGCCCACATTTCTTAACCACTTATACAAATATGAAAATTCTGGCCTTATTTATTTAAGTGACAAGGAAAAGGCTGAATGTATAATTTATACCAGACTTATTTACTATTTAAGTCTTTTGGATTTGGTAAAGAAGTGAAGCAACTCCTTAGAAGGTCTCAGCTAGTGAGAGTATGGTCCTGGCTAGCACATTCCTGATTTCTTGTCCAGTTTGGTGTCTCTGCATTTCTACCTCAATTTCGTCCAAAATACATATTACTTTGTGAGAGCCGCTATCATCTGGGATACCTCCTCATTATCTAGGCCTTAAGAACAAACAATCAAAAACCACATTTTTATCACCTGCCATGACATAAGATTCATCAGGTTATTTCCCTTGACATTTTACACCAAACTGTTCAAGTCAATAAATATTTACCAAATATTTATTATATCTCATGTACTATGTTAGCTGCTGTGGATGACATTAAGATAACAAGAAAACACAAACCTTTTCTTGCGGTTTCCAGTCTAGCTGTAGGAACGTATGTACACATATAACTTTATGGTAACTACAGCAAAGGAAGAAGCATACATGAAGGACAGATGTTTTCTGACTCAAGAGAGAAGGAAGCGTTTTCAATAAAGATGGAAGATATGATGCAGTTCAGTTCAAGATCTAAGGGAGATAACATCACAATATTTTTGACATGGGCGATGTTTCTGATACATTCACTCATCATCATAACAGCCCAGAAGAGCGAGTATTACAATCTCCCATTTTCAATGTGGAGGCTAAGATGTCAGGTGACTTTCCCAGAGTCACGTGGGTATTGCAGTTAGTAGTTAAGTTAGGATTTCAACGTGGGCATTTGGATACTTGGAGAGAGACTCTTAACCATGAAGGCATGCTTTAACGTTCTTGAGTTTCACCTCTATAAAATAAGAAAAATAATGTGTTTGTAGTTTGAATGGACAACTCTGGTTGGGAAGTTACCAGGAGAAGACCCTCTGACTGGTTACTGAAAAGTTATTTATTCTAGTAGGTTCACTACCATTCTGGGCTGTTTCCTAACTTGTCAGGCTTGGAAGCCTGACACCATTAGCATCTAGGAACTGATCGAAATAAGGGAGGCTCTCCCATGAGCATTAAACCTCTGGTGTCCCTGTACCCTGTCCCTGTCAGTTAGGTAGACTGGATTGTTATAGTCCAGAAAATGAGGAGTTAAACTGGGCTGGCAATATAACCAATAGGGAGAATTGGACATAAATGAGTGAAATTTTGGAGAAAGCAAGCAAACTAATCTTGGTTAGTTACAACTGACTAGTTGCAGATTAAGAAGGGAGGCATCCAAGGGTAATGCTGTGTTTGGAGTGTGAACGACTGAAAGAGAGCAATGCTCTTAAAAGAGATAGAAGCAGCTGGTTTGATAGAAGCAGAGGTAAAACCTCTAGTTTTACGATGGTTTATCACACAGTGATGGAAAGCCAGAAGAACACACAACTAGTCAATGCAATATCTCCTCCTCAGAACCCATCTTTATATCCCTTAAATAAGTCCTACACTATATATAACATTGACTTTTCTAAAGGACATCTGTTGGTGGTAAACTTAAAGTATTATATAGAGAATGATACACACCTTAAGTCTATATAATGTTATGATGCAATGTTCCTTCAATAAAATGTAAAAAAATGAAAGGCAAGATACGTAGTCATTTCCTGGTTAACGTGCTAAATTCCTCCTGGTCTCAGCTGTTTGAGGGTGAAATGTTTCTATTATGTTTTTAGATAGGTTCAATATTTATTTTCTCATGCGCTTCGTTATAGCAGTTAGGTATGAGTTTCTTCTTGCTGCTGTGACAAATGACCACAAATTTAGTGGCTTAAAAAGCACACAAGCTTACCTTGTAATTTAGAGGTCACAAATTAGAAATAGGTTTCATTAGGCTGTACTCAGGTATTGGGCTGAAACTAAGAGACTGCCCCACCTCAGGAGGCTCCGAGGAGTCTGCTTCTGGCCTTCTCCATACTGCAAGCTACCTACCTTTCCTGACTCACTCTCTCTTCTAGTAATCACTCCAAACTCTACCTCCACTTCATCTTTCTTTCTCTGACTCTCCTGGAAACTTTCCTTCCATCTTTTAAACACCCTTTGATTACATTGGGCCTACTTGGAAAAGTCCCCATCACAAGGTCCTTAATTACATCTACCAAGGATCTTTTCACAAGTAAGGTTAAGTTTCACAGGTTCCAGAGATTAAGAATTAAACATCTTATGTGTAAGTGTGTGTGTGTGTGTGTGTGTGTGTGTGTATGGTGTCATTATTTTGTCTATTATAGTCCCCATTTTTTCATTAAGATCTCCCTTTCTAATAATTTCACCAGCATATGAAAATGCTCTAATATCATCTTCAAAAGAGGAAACTACTCCCCCATTATGTATTTTTACTGTAGTAACTTATTCTACACATTAAAATAACCTCGTATGTTCCCCATTCCTTGGATATCTGTTAACGCCCTGCCCTCCACCACATCACCAAGTGTTCTTCACTGTCCACTGGGCTCTGCCACCACCCGCCCCACTGCCTGGCATTCCCAATTGTCACCTCAGTTCTACTGCAAGTGTCCAAGGGTTGGTTTTGGGAGACCCTCTCTTTGATCTTCCTCTCTCCACAGCTCCCATATAATTCCTGGGTTTACCAGCAGAGCCCGACTTCTTGACTGAGTTAACTATACCCACTGTAGTCACTTTTCAACTCTTTTTCCTAAGGTCTTAGGCATTAGTTATTTAACACACTACCCCCAAATTTCATCTCTTAAACTAAGAAAACATGTATTATCTCAGTTTCTGTGGGTCAGACCTCTGAGTATGACTTATTCGTGTGCCAGGGTGGAGGCTGCCATCTTGAAACCTCACTAGAGGATGCACATCCTAGCTTCTGCACTGTTTGGCTGTGGAAGGGTGTGATCATGTCCTGCCACTGAGCCTCTTCACTGGCAGCTCATCTCATGACAGCTGACTTCCTTTAGCAAAGGAGCAAGCCTGAAGAGAAGGCCCATAGCTCTTTTTTTGTTTATGTCTTCCTATGGCTCTGTCTTGAACCCAGGTCCTTGGGATTTACATGGCATATACCTTGGGTACTGAGCCACAGGAGTGCCCCCATAGTTATTTTTTTGTGGTCTAATCTTGGAAGTAGCATCTGATCCCTTCTGCCATATTCTATAACTCATTGTTAGGTGCTAAATTGTGTCCTCTCCAAATTCGTATGTTAAAGTCCTAACCCCTAGTACCTGGGAATAGAACTGTAGTTAGGGACAGTGTCTTTTGAAGAGATGATTCAGTTACCATGAGGGTAGATTTGTGGGTTTTTTTGTTGTTGTTGTTCATAACTGATTGTGCAACACTGACACATGATGGACCAACAGTGGAGAGTCATTAAATATTTGTTCAGTGAGCAAATATTTATTGAATAAAGAGCAACTGTCTTTTAGGGAAAGCCAGTTATGTGCTTTCACGTGTGCCTTTTGGTTGGAATGATGTCAGATGAAGTGGCAGGGGTAACAAAGAGAAAATTCTGAGGCAGGGGAAAGAAAACAATGACAGGAAAGAATGCGTGGGAAAGAAGAGTGATAGGATATTGAAGAAAGAGCAATGGAAGAAAGAAAGCGTGAAGGGGCCTTGTAGCAGACTGAATGGTGGACACACCAAAATAGGCCCGCATCAAATCCCTGGGACCTGTGAGTGGTACTGAATTGGTTTCTGAGGGCTCCTTGGGTGATGCAAGAGATGTATCCTCTCACAGGTCTGAAAGCCAGACGTCTGCATCAAGGTGTCACTACGCTTGGTTCCTTCTGCAGGTTCTGAGGGAAAACGTGCAAACCTGTCTCCTAACTTCCGGTTGCTACTAATCCTTGTCATTCCTGGCTTGTAGATACATCACTTTATTTGCTTCCATCTCTACATGTTCTTCTGTCTCTCCTGTGTGTCTTCATATGACTTTCTTCTAGGGATACCAGTAGTGAATTTAAAACCCGTCTTAATTCAGTATAACGTCATCTTGACTAATTATATTAGCAAAGACTTGGTTTTCAAATAAGGTCATAATCTGAGGTTCCAGGTAAGCATGAATATTTGTAGGACACTATTCAATAAAGTACTTACTTACCTTTGTGCAGATAGAACGAGGTTTCTTACCTGAGATTGTTTTGAATTACATAGGTGGATTCTAAACCAAACGACAAATATCTTTAGGAGACATAGGAAAGAGAAGACACAGTCAGAGGTTAATGTGAATGAAAAACAGATGCAAACTCTGGAGTAATGTAGCCAAATCACCAGACACAGAGAGGAGATGGATGTGAAGACAGAGGCTGAGTGAAGGGGTCATAAGTCACAGAATCCAAGTTATGCCAATATCACTAGAGGCTGGAAGAGGTCAGGGAACATTCTCACCCTAGAGTCTCCAAAGTGTAGCTTTATCTCCATCTTGACTTTATTTATTTATTTTTTAAAGGAAAGGCGCAGGCAGGAATGAAGGCGAGTAGGCAGGCAGGAAGAGAGAGGAGGAAGAAGCATTTCCTTTATTTTGTTTAGTTGTTCATTTTGATTGTCTCTTCTCCCCACAATCTGGTGCCAGGACTGGAACCTGTGTCCTTGGGATGTGTATGGACGGTGCTTCCCCGCACAGGCAGACCTAACAGCTACACGGGGAGCCCAACGTCTTGAATTTCGATTTCTGACTTTCAGAACTATTGAGGGATGACATTTCTGTTATTTTCAGCCATCCAGTTTTAGATATTTGTTGTAACAGCCACATGAAACAAACACAGGCTGTGACATAACAGACATCACAATGCACTTCTGTTCTTCTGTAAGTAGCATTAAACAGAACAAAAAAACCTTTCTAGCAATTAGATTCTGCTCTAAACAGATCAAAGTGTTCTTAGTAAACAGGACTTTGTGAACAGTCATAAAGTTCAACAGACCCAGCTTCTGTAAGTGTGATGTTTAATGATGTTTTAACGCAAGAGAATATCTTCAGTGACTGAGATGCGACTCCTTAATCTAGTAAGAAATGACTACAAGGCAACAAATGATTTCTATGCTGCTTTTCATGTTCCTCCACTTATCCCCAGATGCCTGATAATTGACATCTGATTTTTATCACACCTCCTGCTCCTTTTCTCTTTTTTCGGGTTAAATTGTTTAATGTCCTCAGTGTCCCCTTATTGATCATTTTTGTAAATCTTGAGATTCACTTTTCTTTATTCTGTCTGAGGTGTAAAGAGATGAAAGACCCTCGGTAACTCCGGCTTCGTTTTTGGACAGCAAGCCATGTCATCAACACAAATCTCAACGTAAGTAGAGGACATCCCAGGACTCTGACTCTTTGGATATATTCAGAACTAAAGTCTGGCATCGCTAGACACTCCCAGAAGTCTCTTCCAAACATTAAGTTCCACAATTAACCACTTAAATACTAGACACCAGATGACTTCAACAGGTCAGCCTTTATTTATTTTGCGCGTACGTGGATGGGGCTGATGCCACGCAGGGTCTACAGACAGGACGTCGGTTCAAGAAACGATCAGGGTCACTGGTGGCGGGAAACACGTGGAGAAGCGGGGGGAGGCCAGAAGCTAGGCAGCCAAGGAGGCCAGGCCACCCCAGCCCCGGTTCCTCACCGCTTTGGCCTTGCGGTCTTGGGCCGCCTCCCCAGCGCCTCCCGCGGCGCGGTGGGCGAGCTCCGGGGTCCCCTGAGGTGGCGCGCCAGCTGGGACCCCCGCCCCCAACTGTGCCCGCCATCACCTCCGTGGAAGGCGCCGGGACACTCGCGCACCGCCCCGACGGACGGTCGAGGGCCGACGTCCCGGCAACGGGTGCACCCCGGAGAGCTCCCCGCTCGGGGCCAGGGTCGGCGAGGGGCGCGAGCCCAGCCCCCACCAACCGCGGCCGACCTGGCGCTCCCGCACTCCCTGCAGCCGCAGCCGACGCAGAGGTCCCGCACCAGCCGTCGGATGAACAACGGATTTTCAACCCACCCTCCAGGGGCGAGCAGCTCCGGGCGCCGCAGCCGAGCGCGGGTCACTCGCCGGTCGGGCCGGGAACCCGGAGGGCGGCCGCGCCTCTCCCGGCGCTCACGTCAGCGCCAGCGTCGGGGAGGCGGCGTAATGTCCCGAAGAGCCGCGCCGAAAAAAAAAGACAACCCCTGCATGCCCCCGGCACCGCCAGCAGAGCAATCCCAGCCCCAAGCGCGCGCTAGCTCTTCCTGCAGGCGCGCGGCCAAGTCGTAGGAACCTCTCGGTAGGACGCGCTCCGGGGGCGTAGGCGGCTGTGCTTCTAGGTTTGTTGGCTGGGGATCCTTGAAAAGCTACGCGATTGGGGCATCTGACGTCACTCCCCGTCCCAGACATCCTTAAGACTCCTCAGATCTCGGAGGTAGCAGGTGTGTCAGCCTTACCCGGCTGCCAGCCTTTCTTCCAGGATCACCCGCTCTGGCTGGCCCGGCCCCAGGGTCCAATTCAGAGCAGTGGTGCTGGGGAGGCGCGGACAGCCCTTCTGCGCGTCTATTAGGAGGCGCGTGGTAGTGATGGCGGCGCTCAGTGAGACTTTCATGTCACTGGATACTACTACTCCCAGCCCTCCTCGAATCCGCCGGAGCTACCGCCTCGGTCTTTAGTTTACTAGTGGCAATTTGACTTGCTCTGCTGCATGTCCGGAGGGACCGTGGAAAGCGTGGAGACGCCCCGGGGACTGAGCGAGCGCAGTTTAAAAAGAAAGAAAGCCAAACAAATAAACAACACCCACCCGCCCTAACAAACATGAGGCTGCTGGAGAGGATGAGGAAAGAATGGTTCATGGTTGGAATAGTGCTGGTGATCGCCGGAGCGAAGCTGCAGCCGTCCGTGGGGGTGAACGGGGGTAAGTGCGGCGCCCCTGGCGCTCCGCCGCGGGCCCCGCTTCGGAACTAATTTGCCGATCTTGGCCGGGAGGCCAGGACGTCTTTGCAAAGTGCCCGCCCGTCCCCGGGGGCGCCGACCAGCCCTGGGAGTGTTCGGCCTTTTTTGGCTGATTTTTTAATTTGCCAACCGCAGAGAGGGTTTGTCTTTGGGGAGGGGGCAGAGGAATTTCAACGCAGGGCACCCCCTCCGCGGCCAATCCCACGGTGTCCTCCGTGCCTGGGAGCCAGGCTCCCGAGAATGAAACTTGGTCCTCCCGTCTTCAAAGTAGCATCCGACCTCGAGGGACGCTAGGCTGCCGGGAGAGCCTTACCTGTTTCGGAGTGGACATCATTACCTTGTCGATTTCAGACAGCCTCCTCCCCCCGTGTTTAAAAAAAAAAAATGAGTGGGGGAAGAAAAATAAAAACAAGGGACACTCTTTCTCTTCCAACTCCGATTTGGTGGCCCACATGTTGGAGAGAGGACTTGATGCAGTTACTGCTGCTTCAGAAACTCCCACGCAGCTGACACGTTGCACTTTTTCGTTACAGGACATGACTTCCGTGTGCGAGACTCAGTTGCTACACTACCTTCTCACAGATAGAGGCTGTGTCAGACTCTGTGTAGTGTGTATTTTGGCAAAGAAATGTAGGAGGACTAAGATCATACTCAGTTCTCTGAATAGTGGGAGCCTTGTAAGGCAGGGGGAGGGATTGCTGGAAATAACCGTTAACCATTTATGTACACACGCCCCCTTCCACCCTTAGATAATCATGGCCCACTCTTCACAAACTTTAATTGAATTTCTTCAAGTCATTGTCTTTTTGACCTTTTTTGTCAGTTTTCGCGCTTATCGACAGGTTTAATATATCAGACACACAACAAGCACGGCGATGAGCACACTGAATCGCTATGTTAGAAAGTGCTTAGAATATTTGAAGTTATGTGTACTATTTTATTAAAACATGGTAATAGTGAATGAATTGATCTGTTAAGAGAACAGTGGTGCCTTCTACTCTCAATCCTTCAATTCCTCCTTTCAAAAGTATTCTCAGGGAACTCTTTAAATGAAATTATCTGAATAATGATTGCAGGGATGAAAAGGTTTTATTTATCTTATGTGTTTATTTCCAACTCAGTACAAAATGTTAGAGTATGTAACTGTGAGAATAAAACTTATTTGTCGTGGTTTCTCTTCCTGTGACTTTTGGAGAAACACGTCCATGCTGTTATTTTAGGTTTTGCCAGATGAGTACCTTGTCCCTGGATAATAAGAATTGAAGTTGCAGAGTGGCTTCCTGGTGATCTGAATGTAGATTTCACTAGCACACTTGATAGTTCCTGGTGTTAGATCTCTTATTTGTTTGGTGTTAAGGTGAAATTACAGGTGCTATCTAATCTTTAAGTTGACATCTGCATTGGCTAGGTTTGATAAAATACATTTTAATCTTACATTTCCAGGATGCTTTGCGGGTAAAACGGTTGTCGAGGGCTGAATCATTTACCTAAGGTCTCCCTGCTGTGATGTGTGTGAGAGGGATTCTGTGATCTTGTTTGCCCCCTTACTCTCTACTTCTTGAAGTTTTGGGATATTTTATCTCAGATACATTGTTTCTCTAATCACTATGCCATTAGTCTAGGATCATTTCTTTGTTTTTAGCTGAAAGGGATTTTTAAAGCATTTTAAGCAACATAATGAAGATGCTGAGAGCTGAGGTCAGGTGACTCACCTGAGGTTAAGATAGCAAGCTTAGGGAAGAACAAGAACCAGTCATCCCCCTTCTTTCATACCAGTTACAAAATCCATATAAACTGCCATTAAAAATGAATTACCATTGTAAAGATGCGGTTTCTCTAATGAAGATGTTTCCATGCCCTGATTTAGCCCAAAAGAACAGAGCAGAATCAACAAATATACAACAACAATAGATGTCTATGTGTAAATTTGCTTTTTCTAAAAATGTAAGTTATGGTGCACCCTGGTGGTTTAGTGGTTAAGTCTGTGGCCTCTGACTGGCACAGCCCATATATGTTCCAAGGACTCAGGTTCACATCCCAGGGCTGGGGGAAATAACCAAGATGAACAACTAAATAAAATAAATACGTAAGATGCTTCTTCTTCCTCTTTCTTCCTGCCTGTCTTTGCTCACTGTCATTCCTGCCTGAAACTTTCCTTAAAAAAATTTACAAAACAAAAATAAAAACGTAAGTTAAAACACATGTTTGGGGTTTCTTATGTTGGCTGTCAGGTTAAGTTATTGCTACTCTGTTGAACTTTTAATTGTCCTTTCCACTTGAAAAGCCTCTTAAAAACATGCTTCTAAATAGTACCACATAACACTTGCCTTCCTCTAGTTAAAACAGTCCAATCTAGGAAGAAGTTGAGGAATGGTTTCTGAGAATGGCTGTCATATCCTGCTCTTTAGAATCCTCTGCAACTCGCTTTGCTTGTAAGTTTTATTAAAGATTATCTTTATGGGCTCTAATCTGGGAATGTGATTTTTTGATGCATTCACCTTGACTGAACAATTTTCAATGGAACAGTGTTCTACATAATATTTTTAAGAGAAGAAGAAGGCATGAAGTAAGGTTTTTTTTTTTTTTTTTTTTTTTTTCAGAGAGAGGCAGAAAAACACATTCCTTTATTTAGTTGTTCATGGTTGTTCCCCCTGGTCTGGGACATGAACCAAGGTCCCTAGGATGTGTGTGGACTGTCTAGGGCAGCTGACCCAACTGTTACTCTACCAGGGCGTGCCAAGATACTCACTTCTTCCCTACTTGGATCAATACTTTAATGACTACACTATTTTTTAAAATATATATATTTTTTAAAGAATGAAAGGGAGAAAGAAGTATTTAAGGAAGGAAGAAGAGAAAGAAGCATCTCTTATTTACTATTTATTTTGGCTTTTCATCCCAGCTCTGGGTCTCAAACCCTGGTCCTTGGGTTTTACATGGTTTGCACACCAGCCTCTCAGCCACCTGAGTCACAGGCTGCACCTTCCCACGACTGCTTTCTTTTTAAGTGAAACTTCTACATGACCTGCCCTCCCTTTAAAAAGAATATTAGTGTCAATTGGTGAGTTATTTTGGCAGGAACATTATAGCTGTGGGAGTCCTAAAACTAGAGATGCTGAATGACTTTCCAGTGGAATAAAGTATAACAGATACTAACCAGGATAGTTTAATTCTTAGTGTGCTGTTGTTTTGAGCTCATTCCCATTATGTTTTTAAATGTATGAGAAGTTTGAAGATAATTCACAGTAGAGGTGAATGTGTAAATTTTGTAAATTTTAGACTCAGGGAAGCCCTGAGCTCTGTATACCTTAGTTTCCCCTGCTTTACACTGTGCTATTCATTCTCACAATGAGAATGGTTTACTTCCATCTGTATCTAAATTTAAATTATTGCCATTAATAAGACTTACATCCTGAAAAGGAAATAGCTTCATTTTTCCATTAAAAAGCCATAACCAGAAACATGCATGCATATCTTATTAGGTTTAGAACTGAAATTTACTTTGGTGACTTGTAGATGTTATGAGATGCACTAGTTCTGACGTTCTTCAATATTCTGAAGCAGTTTCTTTTTCCTCCCCATTAAGCATTATGGGCTTTGGACCCCCCAAATTATTTTGTTTTTTATGGCCAACTTTTCTTTTGCCTCCATTCCATTTTCACTGGTAAACATTTTTTTTTTTTCCACTTTAGGTTAAAGGAAAAGTAAAAACATTTCTACTCTGAGCTTTTTAATTGTCTTAAGATCTGCATGTATTTATTTTGGTGACGTGGTAGATAGAATCATTAACCTGAGGAGAGGCGAAATATCATTTTTATGTCGTAGTTTCAACTCTCACATCTGTGCAAACATTTGTTGTGTTCTCTTTCAGCCCTCAGTGACTTCTGGTTCTCCACGCAGGTTGAATGGTCTTTAACATCTCAGTTGATCTTGTCTCAAAGAAGCTTGTTCCTCCAAGTCAGAATTAAATCCTTCTTCCCATTTTACAAAGGGATTTTGTAGCTAGCCATAGAATAGCTTCATGTCTTTTCATGTGGAATTATTTAAATGTGCATTTAATACAAAAGACAGGTCTACACTGTGTTCTAAAACATTAAAAGTCATTCTGCTGAAATATGCCAGCTAATAATTGTGTGTATCTATTTGTGTGTGTGTGTAGAGTGTGGAAAGAGTCAGTTTTTAAAAACCCTTGTTGGCCAACTCGGGTGGATGATTTACTGCCCCGAAGAAACATGCAGTGTGAGTGAATGCCTTGTTCTTGACTGGATTTACACATTTGGACAGGCCTCTCCATTCGCTTGCAGCCAGACTGCTGCCTCTAACTCACCTGGAGAAAATCTGGAGGCCCCACTGCTGGCAGAGCTATAGTGAACAAGAATCAGGTCTCATAAAAAGTGGGGGTGGGGTGGGGTGGTGGTGGGGGTTGGAGGAAAATAAGAATAATAATTGAAAAAACAACGGTATGTATAATTCCCGAGAGGCATATATTTTCAAAGCAAGCCAGATTCTTTGACCTTAAAATTTGGTCCTGAATCAGCTTCCTCGGTTGTTGAGGAAATATTTTTGAGTGTGAGCTGCTGAGACAGATGCACTCACAGTATAAAAATAATGAACTTCTTTTTAAGTTTTTGAGCAGCCTTGTCCACCTTGAAATGAAATGCCATTTGTACTTACCTTTTCTCTTTTGCCCTCTTCTCAAAGCTCAGCAAAATGATTTGTGTAAATGCCAGGTACATTAAAGGATGTATTTGTGTTATTCACTGATGTACTACAGATGCCTAAGACATGGTAGTTGCTCAATAAATATTTGTTGGTTGGATGAACAGTGTTTTCCTGAGCGTGGAATTGAGCACCATCTGTGGGTGCGGTGGAGAGTCACAGGGAAGGAAAGAGCCTTGATTGTGATCCTCTTGTGATTAAGGGAGGAGCGGGTATCAGCTTCCTAGGGCTGCCAAACAAATGAACATAAACTGTGTTACTTGAAGCAACAGAAATTTATTCTCTCAGTTTTCGGAAGCTTGAAGTCTGAAATCAAGGTGGTAGCAGGTCATATTTCCATGGAAGACTCTAGGGAAGAATCCTCCAGGGAAGAATCCTCCCTTGTTTCTTCTTGTTTGTGATTGCCAGCTCTCCTTGGCATCCCATGGATATATTGCTGTTTTATAGGTAGAAATAGAACTCCATTCTCGCCTTCTGTTTTCACATGGCCATCTTCCCTCTGTGTGTTACTGTGTTCAAATTTCCTTCTTATAAGAATACCTGTTACTGGGTTAGAGTTCAGCCTAATCCAATAAAACTTCTTAATTTGATTGCATCTGTAAAGACCCCATTTTCCCATTAAGGTCACATTCACAGATTCTGGGTGGGCATGAATTGGGGGTGGGGTGGGGTGCGGCCCACAACCACAGCGACCTTATTCAACCCAGCACGAGGGCTCAATAGAATGTCAAATATGAGATGACTTCACATTTTAAAATGCTGTATACGCCAGGGGTTCTCAATCTTACACTCTTGACATTTTGGACATGCTCATCTTTGTTGTTGGGGGATGGTCCTTGCTTTCAGGCCTTCCCGAGCTCTCTGTTAGGTGCACATCCCACCGCCTGAGCTAGAACAACCAAACACGGTTCCAGGCATCGGATCCTCAACGCGTGAATGCCACTGCTGGAGAACCACTGGTGTGCAAGCAGAAAAGGGCATTTTCTCAGAGCTGCGGCTTTTCAAAGAACATCATCCTCTGGTTATCACGTTAAATCTTCAGGTCAATTTGTACAAACTACAGAAACAAATAAATATTGGGGCTGTCCCTGCGGTCCTCACAGAGTTAACGCATCTGGGGTGATGCCAGCCTAACTCCTAAAGGGTTTTCTGGAGAGCGAAGATCAGGCTGGATTGGGTTATTGCAGTGTGTCCAGGCCTGGCACAACTGAATAATAATTACAATCTGAGCAGTCTTAGTAATTACAATCTTATTATTTAATAATAACTACAGCCTGAAGTGCGCTATTACTTTATGCGTATTAACTCATTCACAGGGTAAGAGCTTAATAAATATTTGTAGAACGAATGCTGTCGAGCAGAACTGAACGCAAGCTGGCATGCCATCTTTTCTTCCTGGTACCCTGGAATGGCTAAAATAATATTTGCGAAAGAGAAGGGGTCGCTTGCGTTGAGTCTCTGCGTTTGGGGAATTTTGATTGGCGGATAAGCACTGGCACGGGGTACGCGTAATTAGAACCCCTGGTGAAGGGTGCTGCCCGTGTGAGACCAGCGTTTGTCTTTATCCTTCTGTCCGAGGCCACCGTGCTGGGCTGGGCCCATGGCCCTTGCTGCCTGCTTGGCCCCCCGGAGTCAGGCTGCCCCCCGAGCCAACGCGTGGCTCTCAGGACCCCAGAGAACCCAGGGCAGCGTGAAAACGGAAACTGCTGTTTGTTCTCTAACGGAGTCTTCTTTCATACCAAGTTATCTGCTGGAAAGTCGTATCTAACAGTGACTCATTTCTCTCTTTTTAGGACCACTGAAGCCAGAAATAACTGTCTCCTACATTGCTGTCGCAACAATATTCTTTAACAGTGGACTGTCATTAAAAACAGAGGTACTGACACTTACGGGGCACATGAAACGGAGGGAGAAAATTTAATTTGTACTGACGTTTAAAATGTCAGGGTCCTTCCATAAATCTCTAGCCCGAAGGCTTCAAAGATAATAGGAGCTAACTTGGACTTGGGCTTTGTATCTGCACGTGACAGAAACTTCAGAGCTGCGCTGAGCTGTGTGGACCCTGAGGGCATCTTTTAATGAGGGTGTTTTTTTAATTTTATTTTTGTTTGTTTATTTTATATACGTATGTATGTGTTAGTAATTATTCTACACATTAAAATAACTTCCTAAGTATGGGTTCCCCATTCCTTAAATAGATGCCCACACACCCTGCCCTCCACCGAATCACCAAGCCTTCACCACTGTCCGGTGGCTTTCGCTGCGGTTGCTTCCCTTCTCCCCACCCTGGCGTCCCATTCCCTCTTGGTAACCTAGTGAGGATGTTTTCAATATGGCAGTTGATCTGCAGAATCCACTTCCAGTCTTCCTAAAAGATGGTGCCTAATGTGGGCCGAGTTGTTGACGCTTAGCTGGGATGCCATACCTCTTGTGGGTCACTTTTTATTCCCAGGACTCTTGCTACTCAAGAGATGCTTGTTATAACTTTTAACTAATTTGACTATTTTAGAAAGTGCGTTTGCTAGCCTATCTACTAAATAGGAATAGATGCTTTAAGAAAAACATTGCTATTTCCCAAACTAAGTTGCAATCTCACGAAGACTTAAAGCCAGTGTTATTTACTGATCCAGGTGTTACTGAACATGGGGTTCCCTTGGAAATGAAAGAGTTCCAGGTATTTTTACATCAAGAGAGAAATGAGCAGAATTTATGATTTTCCATTTATCAGAGAAGAAAAAAAGGAGAGAATAGAAATTGGCTTTTGAAGAAGTTACGTAGAGTTTTCAAAATGCCGTCTTGCTAAGATGCTTATTCTGATTAGATAGGGAAGTCATACTATGTAGGAAGGATTTCTGTGTGTTTGTGAGAGAGAGAGAGAAAGACTTTAAAAATTAAAATTCTGTTTCAGCCTTCATCTTGGCTTAATTTTAACTGTTTTCTTTTATTTTCAGTGTAATTTGAATGAAGACCCAATTTAGTTGCCTTCTCCTTTGATGATCCTAGTAGCAAAATGGAAAAAAAATCTGGTTTTACTAAAACTGTATTCTGTAGCTATCTTCTGGTATACATCTTTTCATTGGCATTTTGATATCGAGGGCGTCCCTGTGTGGTGTCTACGACAGATACTCGTGTCTTGAGAAGTCTGGATATTCTCAGTGATTGCCGCTCTTCTGAAAATAGCTGGGATGGGATGGGATTTTCCTATCTATGTCAAGTTCTGGTTTGTGGAAATTGTGTTGCTATGGAAGGACTACGTAGGATTAGAGTTTACAGGGCACAGGCGTTTTCTGGTGACACCTGTCTTCTACTCTTGGTTCTCAGTTGTGCAGCCCTGTGACACAGAGATACAGGAAGCTATTTGCCACTCAGACCTGGTGCTGGACTGATCTTCCTTTGGGGTGCGGGGAGGGGTGGGGTTCTGCGGGGATAATACTCTTTGTGGAGCAGCCGCCTTACCCAATTCCTCTTCTTGGGGTGTTGGTCTAACTACGCCCGGGTGGCTGCTTAATGGACACAGCTGTTGCTTATGCCACGGGAAATCAGGCGAAAGACTTGATTCTCTTACTCCTTAGCGTCTTGCTGAATGTTATTCTGTAAGGGAGCCAACTTTGTGGGGTGCACGACTTGAAGGAAGAATGGTACAGCCATCAGCCTTTCTCTAAGAATTGAATTCTTTCATAAAACACCTAGGAAACCTTCAGAGTCTTCCTGCTAACTAATTTGGATCTAATGATGAAATGTCTTGATCCTGTGCTTTATCATGATATCTTAGTAATCATCAAAGCCATTTCCTCCAACAGAGGCTTTTTTCAAACTAATACCTCATGAAGTTATTTTCAAGATCCTTTTAACTTAAGATGCTGGAGATTGCATCATTGTGTAATGTTAAAGCAGCTCGCAGTCTTGCTAATTTCCTGGGCAACCAAACAGTTGTTAGTTGGGAGGTAGCAATTTTGTTGCTTTCTAGTTAATAATCTTAAGTAATTTCTGATGGGACTCCTCATTTTTGTGTCCTACATGTCCTAGAACAGTGCATTTTTGGGCACAGGGCCATGTTATTATTGACTTAATTGTACTTGAAAGCATTTACATTGCTTTCGCTCAAGTTTGGTTTACATTGACATTTTTTGTAGTATTACTCATACATCGAGGCAGTGATGTGTAGTCTAAGATTTGTTTTGCTAATTTGTTAAATTGATCAATAACTGTTAATACTTCATGCCTGGAAGACTTAATGCTACATCTTCAGTTTTATGACTTTTTTAGTTTATGAAATACCTGTTGAAGTGATAGGATATGAAATTTTGTTGTTTGAGTGAAATATGGTCACATTTGAAATATATTTTATGTTTAGCTAATTCAAACCTACAAGTTCAGAGAATCTGTCACTTAATAGACTGTAGCAAGACCAATTTCATCTAAACAAATACCTACCAAGTGCTTTAAGCTACAAACACGCAGACACTGTTTGACACTGGGCTCCAGACAAAGATGGGCAGGGTTCTTGGGTCCTGGAACGGGGTTCTGAGTATGGTAGAATATACAGTTTTTCCTTATTTTCCAACACAGATTATTTTTAAAATTCCATTAGTTTAGAAGTAAATATAGTACATTTGAAACTTTAGGTTCATACTGTTTGTTTCCAGCCCAGAGCTATGAGGCTGACTCTCAGAAAGGGAATTAAATAAAGGTCAAGTAAGGCTTAGAAGGGAAAATGGTATGCAATGAAAATATTTTTATATCCCTGTCAGAGCCCCTGATTTTAAGCAATTCTTGGTGCTGTCAGTGAGATCGTGGATGGTCAGTATGTGGAGTGTCTCCTTAAGTTTATTTTAATGGAATTTGACCTGTATTACATGTGAATAAACAAACTGTCGTGCAGAATCAACTTTTCAGTTATTTATGATGGCATTTGTTTGAGTATGTGGCCCTAAACTCTACATGGAAATATATGGAGTAATGTTATTTTATTATGTTTATTTGCTTTCTCATTTCTACTGTTAGCTTATTTTATCTTTATGGTTGTATGAAGAAGATGTAAAAATAGATATAGCATTGGATTTTTGTGATAGTCTTAAAATTTTTTCATAGGAACACCCATGCCTGTTAAGAGGCCCCTGATGACCCAAGATGGTAGAACCTTCTGTTCATTTTATTGGATTCTTTATTGTTCCATTATTCTGATACAATGTTGATTGTTTCTCATTGTCATTTATTAGGTTAGCTATTATTTTTAAACTACATTTTATTTTTTATAACTTTTTCTGATTACGAACGTGGTATTTACCTATTCTAGAAACATTAGAAGGGATAAAAGTCACTACTATTAACAAGTTTGTTTTCAGTTCTGTTTTTCCTAAGCATTTTTTATATATTTATATACTATTTTAAAAATAAGATATTTTAAAATAATTGTATATATCTAAGTGTGTGTGTGTGTGTGTGTGTGTGTATATATATATATATATATACATTCCTGCATATATATCTACACACATTATATGTATAGACACACATATAATATTTATTCCATGACATTGCATAATACTACTTATCCATGTTATTTAATATTTTTATTTAATTTTTCTTTATATCTGTTTTATAATTTAAACTCTGTTTACTTTTATAAACACAAATCAAAAGGCATAAAACTATATATGATGCAAAGTGTCCCTTTCATCAACTCCACCAGATATCTAGTTCTTATCTCTGGAGACAACCAGTGCTAACAGTTTCCATGAGCCTTTCTGGAGATACTTTATACCAAATATGCATAGCCCCCCTTCAGATTGTTTGCCATTTATCTTATTTACTCAGAAACCATATCTTGGCAATTGTTTCATATCAGCACATAAAGAATTCCCTTTTTCTTTTTTATGAATGTGCCTTGATTACTTTAACTAGTTCCCAATGGAAATTTAGGTGATTTATAAGGTTTTACTCTAACGGATAACCTAAAATCGTGTCGTTTCCCACATTTGTGACCAGGTGTGATAGACTCAGTACCAGGAGTGTAATTGCGAGGTCCCGTGAGATTGTCCTTTCAGTTGAAGTTAGCGCCGCTGAGTCCCTCGAACGCTTGAGGTCTTTGCTGAGTGAGGGAATGTGTTGTCAGAGTTCTCTCCATGGCTGCTTTTCATTTACCTTTCTTCTGGCTAATGAAGTAGGGGAGGGATCTTGTATCCCCACAGCCCCGTCAGCACAGTTTTAACACAGGTTTTGATTGCTTGTACACACCAGTATATCTTGAGTTATGTGATTAATTACCCACCCACTTTGGGAGGGGCACATCTATGTTGATTCCAGATAGTTCTGTGATAGATGATACCGTGATGATCAACTCTGTGTGTAAATGTTGTAACCACTTTCTATGTCCTGAGGATGAGTGCTAAACTTCAAATATTTGGGATCCAAGAAAGTGAGTTATTCTTCATCTCTATTCCCAAATAACTTTTCAGAAAAGTTACACTATTTTCTATTCCTCGGGGAAACAGCAGCAACATACTGATGCTTATTTGGTATTTACCAAATGCCTCTGATTGTAATCTGAGTGAGACTGGGTTTTAGCATTGCTGAGAATTCTGCTGGTGCTCGTTTGCTCTGGGGTGGGACTTTAAGAATTCTGATTTGGTGTGAAGGATGGTCCCTTTGACTGGGGATCAGATCCACGGACCTAGCGTGACATCTGGTCTGCCTGGTGTTTCACAGTTGTCCTACATTAGACCCAGATTGCCAGAAGTTTCTTTGATGTCATTAAGGATATCTTGTGACCAACCTGGAACTGCTCTGCTTCGCACAGGGAGAGATGTGGGACAGGCCCCGGAAACTGGTGATGAGTGAATGACTGCAGTGACTTGGTGTTTACTAAACAGCTACATTTTGGCTGATTTCTCTGAGGTTGAGGGTCTCTGAAGGACTTACATGAACTAGGTGGTGGTGATGGTTGTGTTTATGTGTGTGGTGGGGGGATTGCGTGCTCTTTCTCACGTATTTTGAATGTGCTTTAATGATTCCTTGCATGTTTTAAAGGGCTATCCATTTTCTACAACTTTCTGAATTTGTTTTATATCAACTGAATAATCACATAACTCAAAGAAATTCAAACACAAATGCTTGTTAGTTGGTATAGACTTGAATCCTGGAGTTTAACTGATTATTCTTTTATTGGCTGTGAGAGTCATTTCTTAACTATGAGACCCAGTTACCTTGGTGAGTCAGGTTTGACCTAAATGATTCTGTCCCGGGCAGCTGCGTCACCCTGTAGAAAAAAGCAAGCCTGGGCTTGATAGTATGACCACAGTGGACTTGTTTCTGAACTTCACTCTCTAGCTTTCAAGCCCAGTTTTCTCATCAGTAAAACTGGGCTGATAATATTATCTATGTGGTTGTTGTGAGGATTAAATGAGATAATTAATATACATAAAGTGACATGCTCAGAGAATGGCATATGGCTGCTTTTCAGGAAATGCCACGTCTGCTGGGTAGGTTTGAGGAAAAAGTCATCTTGAATTATAGACTATCAGTGGGAGAAATATTTAAAAATGATGATTTGTAGGTCGGTTTAGTAACATTTTGCCAGAGTTAGAACTTAGGAGGCCTAGTGTCGTGAATAGAGGTAAATTTTCACATTTAATTAAAATGCGATAGATCTTGCTAGCATTTTTTAAAAAGATGAATGTTTTAGGTAGTTGAATATGCATGTTTGTTTACAATGTCAACATCCACAAATATATGGTAATGTAAAGGTATTAGCTTAGTCCTGGCTCAGAGTTTTACAAATCTAAATCATTGGGGGTATATTGTATATTCAAAAGAAATTAGAATACTTCAGAAATTTCATATAAAATACTTCACAGTCATCATGAATAACTTTTTTTCCTAAAAGTCTGTCTTTTATGCATGTGCTTATAGGTAAAATTTTTTTAGCTATGAAGCCACTCCAAATTGATGACCGGACTTCTTGTAGTGAGCATTTTGCAAGATGTACACATGTCGAATCATTATATTGAAGATCTGAAACTAATATGTTATTTGTCAGTGATGCCTCAATTGAAAAAAAAAAAAGAAAGCTAATTCTTGTGATGTTATCTTAGTAGCAGTCTCTTCAAAAATAGTTGTCTTACCTTTGTGATTTTGTGTCCTTTATTTTTGCAGGAGCTGACCAGTGCTTTGGTGCATATCAAACTACATCTTTTTATTCAGATCTTTACACTTGCATTCTTCCCAGCAGCAATATGGCTTTTTCTTCAACTTTTGTCAATCACACCCATCAATGAATGGCTTTTAAAAGGGTATGTTTAAAAGTTTTCAAGGATCCACTTATAATGGGGTCTCTCTACTGACATTGTTTCTGTAGCAACTGTAGATGTAAGGGTTTACTTGTAATAGTTTATAAGGAGAAAACAAACACCTTTACTGTTGTTATTATCCTTTAAGATTAAAATGTTTCATCAAGGAGGTTCTTAAAAGAATTTCATTATAGAATATTAAAATATACCCTCATGCTTAGTCTTCATGTTCTCAGATGGGTATTTTGGAGGAATTTTAGAGTTTGATTGGAAGGACTGGCAGATGTGATATCTGTGTGCCTGTGTGTTATGTAGGTTGCCAGCTGGGTGCTTTAACTTTTACATTTGGTATCTTACCAAGTGGATACAGAGAATGACTGTGTGTAGCATGTGTTTTATTTTTAAATTTATTTTTATTGTAGTAATTATTCTGCACATGAAAATAACTTCCCATGTATAGGTTCCCCATTTCTTAGATATGTGTTAACACACCCTGCCCTCCAGCAAATCAACAAGTGTTCTTCCCCATTGTCCAATGGGCTCCACCACCATTTGTCCCACCCGCCCCGTTCCATTTTGGTCACCTCAGCTCTGTTGCAAGTGCCCAAGGGTTGGTTTTGTTTCATCTGTTCCTTTGTTTTGTCTATACACATTCCACCTCTGAGTGAGAACGTCTGGTACCTATCTTTCTTCTTTTGACTTGCTTCACTTAGCATCATCTCCTCTAGTTCCCTCCATGTTGATTCAAATGAGAGGGTTTCATCTCTTCTAAGGGCTGTGGAGTATTCCATTGTCTATATGGACCACATCTTCTTGATCCAGTCATCTGATAGTTTTTTAAATGTATAGGGAAGGAAAACTATGAAGGGGGCGCAGATATTTACTTTTTCATTAGTACTATTTCATATTTGATATGTTGTTGAAATAGGGATGGATTTTTTCCTTCCTTTTTTTTTTTTTGAGGAAGGAAGCAGTGTTTACTTATTTATTTGTTCATTTTGGTTATTCTGCCCCGGGATACGAACCTGGGTCCTTGGGATGTATGTGGGTTATGCTGCAGCTGCAGAGTTACTCCCTGAGCCACCGGGGCGTACCACAATAGATTTTTATTAGACTTGTTTTCTGTTAGGTTTTGAAGCTTATTTCTTGCCTATAAAATGAGGATAATCATACTTTTACTCTGCATAGTAATAGCAAGGATATCAGTGGAGACCCCTTATTTATCTGTGTTTTCAAGTCACTTGTAATGTATATACTCCCACTGTGTGCCAGGGAGTCTTAGAGTTGGCCGGGTGACAGAGATACAAGCTGGCAAAGCCCTCATAGTTTTGCATGTTGAAAATATTTGGGATGTGATTTTCAGTAAATAAATGCTCAATGAAGATAAGCGATAAGAACTAAAACAGTGTGATGTGATTCATAGTAGTTGGGTGGGCAGATTGTAATTCACTTAGATTGCAGAGTACTAGGGGCAGAATGTTCTAGGCCAAGGAAACAGAACGAAAGCTCTCGGGCAGGAATAAGCAAGGTGTGTTCTAGGGCGGGGAAGTGACGACCTAGTCAAAGTCTGGTGGTAGAGAGGAAGAATCACAGAGGACTGGCGTTGGAAGGATAGGCAGGAACCAGGTGATCTAGAGCCTTGTAGAACACGGTAGACTTAATTTTCGTACTCTGAATGCTAGAGGAAGCGAACAGAGGGCTTGAGATGAGGGAGTGATGTGGTCAGATTTCTGTTTACAAGGGATTCTTCTGGGGATGGTGTGGGTAATAGATAGCAGAGGGGCTGAGAGAAAGCTTGTTGTGGGGGGACCGGTAGCAGTGCAGTAGAGAAATGGATTTACAGAGGATCTAGTCTAAAACTCGAGTTCTCAGAGCCTGGGGGCGGTTAGGATGTGGCAGGAGATATACAGGGAAGCATCAAGGCTGACTTCTGGGTTTTGAGGATGAACCACTAATTGGTGGCATCATTTACTGAGCTGCAGAGACACAGATTAGGAAGAGAGGGGGAAATCCAGGGTGCTGATTTGGTCAGTTTGAGCTTGAGAGAATGAACCTAAAATTTTGCCAGAAAAGCATAAGATGTCACACAAATATGATGACATGTTAAAGCAGCACCATATTATGTATAACAAGAGCTAGCAGTGACTGAGTATTTGCCATAGACAGGGTGCTCAAAGAGTAGGAAGATGTGAACCCATTTTCTTTGTATTCAGGGAACTTCTAATGCAAATGGATGTGTAGAACATGTGCACACGCACACACGTGTGTGTATAAATGTGTGTGTATATATGTGGGCATGTGTATATATGTGTATTTGTGAGTATATATGTGGACATGTGTATGCGCATACGTGTGTGTATATGATATATTTGTGTGTATATGTGTGTGTAAGTGTATATGTGTATATTTGTGTATATATGTGGACATGTGTATATATGTGCGTGTATGTATATGTGTGTATACATGTGTGTATGTGTGTATGTATATGCATATGTATAAAGAAGTCACTGACCAAAATGGGGCAGCATGTGATTGTCAAATAAGTAGTGTAGTCAAAGGATAAGAGTCTCAGCAATGGGTGTGTATTCCCTAAGTAGAGTTCAAAAAGTTTGGGAGTGAGGCTTCAGTGGGAGGCAAAGATAAAAGTTTCCTTAAGGCCAAGTTGCAGAAAGCAGAATGACTTTCTTTTTTCCATTTTTCTTTTTTTTAAAAGAAAGACAGGACATGCTTTGGTGGCCTAGTATATAGTCCACACACATCTCAAGGACCCAGGTTCAAGACCCGGGACCAGGGGAAACAACCAAGATGAACAACTTAATAAAATAAGTATTTCTTCCTCCTCTCTCTTCCTGCCTCCAGCCTACTTGTGTTTTTTGCTGCCTGTACTTTTCCTTTAAAAAAAAGGAAAAATAGAGAGGAAGGCAGGGAGGCATGAAGGCAAAAAGGGAGGAGGATGAAAAGTTTTTATTTGTATATTTTTAGTTGTTCCCCCTGACCCAGGGTCTTGAACCCAGGTTCCTGGGGTTTGTATGGTCTGCTTTTCAGCTGCCAGCTTAACGCCTGAGCTACCAGGGCATGGCTTTGTTCTTTTTTCCTTTTTCTTTCTTTGGCCCCCATGGCAGGGGTCTAAAACTCAGGTCCACAGCTTTCAAAGTCTGTGTCTTAGCTGTCTGAGCAAGTGAGAGGGGTTCACCAGAACTGCGGTTAAGGTTACTATCACTAGTAGAAGAGGCACAAGTTAGACTCCAGAGGAGTGAAGAGAGAATGGGTGTTGGGGTCAGGGAGGTAGAGCACACTTCCTGCCCACCTGCCTACTCACCTTCATTCCTGCCTGTACTGTTCCTGTAAAAAAAGTAGATATGAATGATCTGTAACCCTATACTCCGTCAGATACCCTGTCCTTTATTCCCTCCGTGAACTTGAAATTTCAGCCAGGCTGACAACGCACCATCCTCAGAATGAACATTCTGTAGCAGTGCTGAGTAAGGGTCTCTATCTTCAGTGTTTAGGTGTGTTCCTCATCAGTTCATTTGCTTGCCATGCGATGTGCTTTCTGTCCTCAACTAAGAAAAGACAAGACTTCTTATCATGGCCTGGGGATTATACACATCACGATCAAAGTAAGATTTAGAATAGATACTAGCGTTTATTGTTTTTCACTACAGAGTTGGAATCCAAGAAGTAGATGTTGTGTCATGGCTATTTCTCTAAAGATATTATAACAACATGAAAATGTCTTCTATGAGAAGAAAGTTTGAGAATTGTTGTTTTATAGAAAAGAATTGGCAAGGTCAGCTTGTGTTTTATTAAATATTTTTGAACGTGGGAAGTGGTTTTCAATTTTTGTCAAAAGACTTTCTACCAAAAAAAAAAATGTAAGGAAAAGATACCCGAGAAATCACTCGATTGTAAACACTTACCAGATAATTAAGCATTTTAGTGGTCTCTCAGTGACTCTTGCTTACTCAAACCTTTCTGTTTTTGTATTAGGTAAGAGCTTAAATAACTTAAAAAATAGCATCACCCAAGCCTATAGATTGGAATGAGCATTTATTTATTTAATTTTAAAGGAAAGGTGCAGGCAGGTATGAAAGCGAGCGGAGACAGGGAGGAAGAGAGAGGAGGAAGAAGGGTCTTTATTTATTTTACTTAGTTTTTCATCTTGTTCCCTGCAGCCCTGGGATGTGAACCCCAGTCCTTGGGATGTGTGTGGACTGTGCTCTTGGCTGGGTGGCTGATGAAACCGTTCCTCCGCCAGAGGACGGAGAACGATGCTGGAACGAGAAGTTAGAGCCCATGCATTTGCTGCCTCTGTACCATGTTACCTTATGCAGAGCTGTCTAAACTCCCCAGGGTGTGCACAGCGCTTTCATTTGCTGGGCTCTGCTATTTTAGAGTGAAAGTAGCGAAAACTCTAAGTTACAAAAGGTACTAGTGTAATTGTATTTTCTTTTGTTTTCCAGTTTGCAGACAGTCGGCTGCATGCCTCCTCCTGTGTCCTCTGCAGTGATTTTAACCAAAGCAGTTGGTGGAAATGAGGTGAGTCATGGGGCTTACTTTATTTAAATGTAAGTGGTGCTGAGCTTTTATTTATATGTTAGATTATTATTTTACTTTATGATGATGAAGGGATTGTGTCCCAGAAAATGCAGAAGCACAGCAGCGTAGGAAAGTAGTGGGTGTATTTATGTATTAGGATGATACTTAAATTGACGATGATGAGTGTAATTTAGGATTTTAAAGAGAAGAGCGTGGGAGATGAATGAAGTAGAGAATGTGCTTTTCCTCACTCAGAGGGAAATTGGGAGACGGAGACAGGAATCCCCGGTAAAGAACTTCCATCCGAGACTCACAAACAGGACATCTGCTAGCGTCATTCCTAGTTCTTAAAAAATTGTGACATACTAGATCCTAGGAAAAGGGTCAGTATACGTTTAATGGCAAGTGGAGATGATATAAAAAGGTGACGCAAGGCCAGATTTCTAAGAGGAGTTTGAAAAAATTATCCAACTGCTAGGGGATGTAACAGCGCATTCCTTCTTTTCCTGTGATATTATTATTCTTATTCCACTCTTTTAATATTCTCATTCCACTTACATTCAAATAATCATAAAAGAATACTGCTAAGTGAGAGATGATATCAGGGGTTCCCATTTCAATTCATTCTTAGGATTTTCTCTCTTAGCATTTACTTTCATTTTCTTTTTCTTTTTCTTAAAGGAAAGGTGCAGGCAGGAATGAAGGCAGGCAGGCAGGCAGGCAGGAAGAGCGGGGGATGAAGCATCTTTGATTTTTATTTAGTTGTTCTTACCGGTTGTTTCCCCCTGGACCTGGGGCTTGAACCCAGGGGTATGTGGCCTGTGTTCCTTCGGAGGCGATTGACTCAACTGCTACTCTACCAGGGCATGCTTACTTTCATTTTCATCCACTGTAGTCATCCTGAAAATATTTATGGAGCTCCTGCTATATTCTTTTTAAAAACAAGTTTTTTGAGCTATTATTGTCATGCAATAAACTAATGAACTGTACACATTTGAACAGTTTGCTGTTCTGATGTATGTGTGAACCTGTAAACCATCATCACAGTTGAAAGGGTGAACATATTCCTTACTCTCAAAGTTTCCTTGTGCCCTCGGCGACCCCGCCACCCTGCCCTTCGTAGCATCCCTCTTCCAGAGGCAGCCACTCCTCTGTTTCCTGTTACTATAGGTTGGTTTGCATTTTCTTGAGTTTTACATAATGAAATTAGACAATGTATACTTTAAAAAATTTTTGTTTTCTTTTTCCCAGCTAATTATTTTGACATTCATCTTTGTTGTATGCATCAATATTTCAGTTATTTTTATTGTTGAGTATTTTGTACAAAGAGCCACAACTTGTTTGTCCATTTACCTGCTGATGGACAGTTGGACAGTTTCCGGTTGGGGCTGTGAATATTCATGTACAAATCTTTAAGCGAACATGTGCCTTCCCTGGAACACTTAGGAATGAAACGGCTGGGACAGCTGGTAGATGCATGTTTTAGCTTTTCAACCAGGAGAAGATGATAGTTATACATAATTATAAGTAGCTTGTGAAGTGGGCCGTTTCTAATAACACATAAGCATGCTTAACTTTGGAGGAAATTGCGAAACTATTTTCTGAAGTGGTTTGACCGTTTTGTATTTCAACCAGTAGTGTGTGAGGGTTCCTGTCCTCGGCTCGTCAACACTTGATATTGACAGCCTTTGCAGTGTAACCACTCTCACATGTGTGTTGTGGTATCCCATTGTGGTTTTAATTTAATTTGCATTTCCCAGTGACTGAAAATGATGAGCATTATTATCTTTTCATGTGCTTATTTGCTGTCCATACCTTCTTTGGCTAAATATCTATTAAATTTTTTTATTTTCATTTTTTGGTTTTCTTATTGATGTGCTTTGAGAGTTTTATATATTCTGGATTCAAGGCCTTCATGACATATATGCTTCGTTAGTATTTTCTTCCAGTCTGTGGCTTGACTTTTCATTTTCTTACCAGTGTTTTTTGAAGCTCAGGAGGGTAATAGAGGCAGACACTCGAAGGTGGCTGGATTCCAGATGTATTTTGAAGTCATAGGACATGTTGATGAATTGGACATGGGATGTGAGAGGCAGAGAGGGTTCTTGGATGACTCCAAAGTTTTTGACTGAGCAGCTGAAAGGATGAGGTTGCTGATGTGAAGAAGAGTACTATGCGAGAGCAGGTTTGCGGGTGTTATTCTGGGTAGGCGAGGGTTTGCTGTGATAACTAAGACCTCCAAAATCTCAGTGGTTAAACATGTAGGTTTACTGCTTGTTCACATTGCATCCCCACGTGCCGCAGTGGGAAAGCGACTGCCATTCCTGAGGAAGGTACAACATCTGGATGGAACACAGCCTTGTTAGATGCTATCGTAGGGAAAGAGAGAGATTGGAAAATCACAATTGGGCTTTTCACTGTCCAGGCTGAAAGTGAGACCGGGCACTTCACCCACATAAAACTGGCGAGGACAAGTCATATGGCCTTACTCTGCTCTGTCATTCATTCGTATGCCCCGTAGAAGAGAGGTGGTAATGGGTGAAAACTGTAACATCAACCATGTGGGTAAAGATTAAGAGTTTGGGGTTTTGATGTGTTTCAATGACTATGAAATACCAAAATGAGACATCATTCTGCAATTCAAGATGCAAGAATTAAGAGTTCAGGGATTGGTGTAAATTGGAGACATAAATTAGGATGTCATTAATGAATACTACTGTTACTTAAAGCCAAGATTGGATGAGCTTATTTAGAGAGAGAACACAGGGAGAGAGAAGAGTTTCAAGGATGAGGCCTGGGGTCCTCTGCTATTGAGAGGTCAGAATGATGAGGACTAACCAAGGCAAGAGAGAAAACATAATCAGTGAGACAGAAAGAGAAACAAGAGAACAGGCTATCTTGGAAGCCAGGTAAAGGAAGTTTTTGAAGACGGTAGGTATGATCAGATCTCAAATTCTGCTGATAGAAGATGCATAAGATAAATTCTAAGAACTGGCCATTGAATGATACTATTTGAAGCTTATGGTAACTTTGACCGGAGTGGTTTTGGTGGAATGGAGGGGCAAAAGCTGGTTTGGAGTGGGCTCAAGGCAAAATGAGAAGAGGTGTATTTTAGACAAGAGGTTATCAATGACTATTTTGAGGTCTTTTGTTCTAAAAGGAAGGAGAGAAATGGTGCTCCATTGCGAGTGGGGGTGGGAGTGAAGATTTTTTTAATACAGAAATGACAGTCTATTTCTATATGATGGGCACTGGATAGCAAAGAGGGAGCTGTTGATACGAGTCTTGAAGTAATGTGTTGATCAGGTGGGAGAGCATGATGCTGGGTTGTATGAACTTCAGTAGGAGCTTGAACCATTTAGTCCTAATAACAGGAGGGAAGCAGAGTGTGTGGATTTAGAATCATGTGGATGGTAGTAGGGGTGCACTTGAGAGTTCTCTTCTGAAGACTTTATTTTTCTCAACAGCTGAGAGGGTAGGTGGTCTTAATTTTTGAGACGAGAAATTGTTTAAGATGAGAAGAGTGAATGAATTGGAGAGTATGGTAGCGTTTCCAGGTAGCCCTGAGGTTCTCACTGAGACTCACTAAAATGAAGCCAGGTGTCATGGTTGTGTGTGTTTTCTTAGCGACATTTAGCTTCTTGGTGTTGGAATGGAATTGGCAGATAGTTGAATTCAACCACCATTTCATTATGCCTGTAGTTCTTTTCACTTGACACATAATCAGTGAGAGAGAGGAGTTGTGAGACTCTTGAACTAGTGCCTATGACTATCTTTCTATTGCCTTGAAAGAATTTGACAAAGAGGTCTCTTTTGGTATATCTGAGACCAGCGTTCCTTTGCTTAAAGGTGTCATTTATCTCTTTCTAACATGATTCCCTTAAGAGCTTTAAGATTAAAAAATCTTTTTGTTCTCAAATGACTTTTGGCAGGAGTTCAAAGTTCTCTCATTTGCTTTACATTAACATATAGCATTAGATTCTTGTGAAATGTATTTACATGTTCATTCCCCAGTAGATATTTAAATTATTTACAATAGTGTTGAATGTTAATAATGTGACACTGATGAATATCTCTTTATTTTCTAAAATCATTGGTTTAGTTCTTTAAATGTTTTATTGTACAGTTAGTGATTATCAAGCATTTTTGTAGTCATGGGGTGACTACAAGAAATGTAATTGTTTTTAAATACTGAAAATTGAGCTTTAGACATGAAGCTTGTATTTTTGATATGAAATGAATAGACTTGTATATTTATGCCAGATTATAGAATAAAATGATCTCTAAGTAAAGATACTAGGTAATTTCGACCTTGCTGTTTTTCTAAAATAATATTATGAAGTAAATGAATATAGGATTTTATTGAAGTAAATGTAAGAGAAGATTAATATTTTGTACGATATATTGGAAAAAGTTGAATTTGAGGATGGAAATGAATTTATTGGTACATATAGTGAGAGGAAATTGGAATTATTCTCTTATTTTTTATTTTGCAAAGTTGTTAAATAATTTAGGAGGAAATTTTTTTCTGTTATCATCCACCTTGTGGGTAAAACCATAGGTTACCAAAAGATTTCTTCATGGATTAAAAGAATCATGGTAACTCACGATTTGTACTTTGTGTGAAAAATAGCCATGTGGTTTTTTTGTTAAAGTTAAAAAATAATTTCTTTTTTTATAATTTAGGTTGTGTTTCAGTGAGTCAATAGAATTTATAACATTTAGTAGCAGAAGGGTCTCTTATCTGCATGTATGCTGATTGCTGGCATATTGCATAGGTTTTAAAATGAGACTGTTTAAGGGTGTAGCTGACTGACAGTCATTTGTGGCTTCACAATTTATAATTCTATTGAAATATTAGAAGTATGATTAGCCTCCTTTTGTAATTGTTATTCATCCAGTGTTTTAAATGCAACTTTTCAAAACTGCAAGACTGTAGAGTGTGCTGTTGATATGGTCTGACTGGTGGTGGTGATGGGGGCGCTTGCGTGTGTGTGCGTGTGTGTGTGCGTGTGCGTGTGCGTGCGTGTGTGTATGCATACGCACCTGGGCAAAGTTTCAGTTTTTATTTTTAAATAGAAAAAAGAAGCAAGACTTGGTGAGGCCAGTTCATTGCTAAATATAAGACAGAAGACAGAGAAAAAGTTTTTCTATTTTATTCTAACATGGACGCATAGTATAACCACTTAGACTTCGGTTAAAACTGTGTATATTTGTTTGGTTTAAATTTCTGCTTCTATGGTTCTGTGCCAAAAAAATACCATTTCCCCCCAAAAGTCTTATGAAGGTTTTAAACTTTCTGGCCTTTAATAAGGCATCATTGCATTTAAATTCAAGTAACCTCTGCCTTTTAGTAACTACCACAGGGTTCCTTTTAAAAATAAGTTTCATTTTTTAAGAAGTTGGAGAATCATTTTCATACTGCTGTAGAGATAGTTTCTTTCCTTACCACTTATGCTGGTGTTTAATGACAAAGTTGGAAAGAGTTTGGGCAAAGGTACACTATCCTTTTTTACCTCAGTATTTCTTCTTTTTTGCAAGCTGGGAAAAGGAAGTTTTCAGATAAAAGCCATTGCCTAAAAATATGAAGTAAATGTGAGATCTAAATTCCAGAATAAGTTCGCAAAGCTATGTGACTTTGAAAAATTTTGAGTGTCTAGGTATTAACCAAATAGGAGCGAAATATAGTTAAAGATTTCTGCCTTCAAAATATCTGAAGGCAAAAATGAAAGAGCCAAGCCATAGGATTCATAATAGAGAAAAGTCCGGACATGTTAGAAAGGATTTTCCAGTTACTGAGAGTAACGTTTTCTTCTAAACTCTATGTTATCTGTGTTTAAGGCTAGCCCTAGTAATGTTAACCCTACAAATAATCTGTGTTTAAGGCTAACCCTAGTAATTTTAACCCTATAAATAAGGCACTTTTACCACTAATAACAGTGTCCGGATCACAGGCATGGCATTTGGGTGGGTTGGTTTTTTTTTTTTTTTTTTTTTTCCCTCAGTGAATTCCATAGATCAGTAGCATTACCTAGGGTGAGTCAAACAATAATTAAATTCTTATCTCCATTCTCCACCAATTGGATTAAAGTGTCTAGTAGATGGGCCTGAGATGTGCAAAGGTGTGCACAAAGATGTGCAAAGATGGGCCAAAGGTGTGCAAAACACACGCACACATACAATTTAAAGCCTGGTAAATAAGAGCTGTTTGTGCCTTACAACTTCAGAAACAAGGTGGTATTCAGCCGGTAGTTCAGCACCCACTCTTTGCAGACACTGTCTTCTCCAGCAGGGAGTGAGAAGAAGGACAGCGCCAGTGCCTGTCTTTGAGGAGTCTGCATTTAGTGTGATATGACACCATGAAAAGCTTCCATTCCCAAAATGTACCTCAAGAGACTTCAGCCCCGCTCGGCTGTGTGTGACAGAATCACAGCTTAGGGATCTGGGCTGTGTTCGTTGTTTTGGCAGGTTTTAGGCTGTCTTGCCTACTCTGGGGTCAGACAGTGTGTTGCTTTTATGTAAACTCATGTAACTGGCATTCTAATCATTTCAGTCAACAGGTTACAGGATACTCGAGCTCTTTGTTAGTCATACAGAATTCTAAATACATTTTGAAGAAAAGTTTGGATTTCAGGTGCAGTAGAAAGGTAACAAGTTAAAAGTATATGCGTGTGTGTGTAGTTTAATTTCATCAATAAGGTTAGTGTCCAAATCTCTTCAACGAACATTTCAGGATGTCTCCTGAGCAAAGGAAATTATTACATGTGGTGAACTCTTTAAGTCGTAGACGAAGGTCATAGCAGCATGGGTGTATTTAAAAAGGATTTTCTCTCTGCTTGGAAAGCAAATGAAGTGCTCATTACTAACTTTAAAATTACAGCTGTAAGAAGATTTTTGCTAGAGGTGAAAGATCAAGATCGTCACAGTCCAAGTGGAGACAGACAGTTCAGTTTCTGACCTAACAGGGAGGCAAGAAACATTTCAGGGTTACTTTGCATTATCAGCGGGGACTTGATCTTGCTAATCCAATGCATGAAGATAAGATTCATTGAAACATTTATAAAGGCATTTAGAGTCGATCTAATCAGCAGAGAGAATATTTGCAGTGGAAGGAAGCCTGACCTGTCAGTCACTGAGCTCCGCAAACACGCTATAGCAGAGCCTTGCCTTTTCTTTTCTGTAAAATGGAGTCAGTTTTGCCTGCAATGGGACTTTAACGTCCTGCCGGAAGAATCTTGGTTCTGAAAAGCACCTCCAGTACTCTGCCCTCTCGGAAGCTGGAGATGTCACATTTAGCCCCTCATTTCTTGTGCTTTCTGGAAAGTGGTAACACTTTTCCTCGTTGACAGATGAAAGAAGGAACAGCAGACACAAGAAATTCCATGTCTACTCTTCTTCCGTATTGACCTTTTAACTTTAGTCGCATTTTCGGGTTAGCGTTCTTAGGGGTGATAGATAGAGCTGACTTTGTTGTTTTAAACTGCTATAAATTTTGTTTAAAACATACTAAGTTCTATTCTAAGATTTCTTTCATTTATCCCCTTAATGACTGTCAAATTTTTTCCAGTTCCTACTGACTGAACTGAAAGGATTCTCTTAGTGGTTCACAATGGTTAACTGTTCATGAAATTCAATTCTCTGTTCTCAGGACCTGTCTGCAGCCTTTGACACCAGGCCACTTGCCTCCAGCTTTCCCCTGCTTCGCCAGCACTCTTCTCTCCTATTCTCTTCCAGTGTCTGTCATCTCTCCTACATCTTGCATCACCCTTCCAATGGTCCTGTCTCCATTGGAGACACTCAGGGACCTGAAATCTTGAAATAACTTGCTGAGATTAGATTCCTGTTTCTGAGATTTCTCGCCACAGCTGAAGTCATTTGACCCTCACCTTTGAGTCCAGCTGTGCCTCAGACATCAGAACCTGTCCTGATCGTGGTGAGAAGTATTTTGTCAATGCTGGCTTCATGTGCAGTCATGCAACATCATCACGTGTGCCACGAGACCACCTGACCTAGGACTCAAAGTGGGCATTTGATTCCTGTTTTTACCGTTACTCACCTACTGGTACCTTTTCATGCACCCAAAAAGTTATGAATGACCATATGCTGTGTGGTCACTGGGTTAGCCCTGGATTTTTCTGAGCTTTAGTTTCCTCATTCGGGGAGCGGTATTTGTGTTTTTATTTTATGGGTTTGCTTATAAGGAACTCATGAAATCCTGTGCGGAGTATTTGTAAATTGTGAGGGAACTTAGCAAGCAAGCATCAGCATTATCATCGTTGCAGAGTTTTGTCACTGATGAAGTCACCTAATCTTTGAGTCGTCATCTTGCCCTCCACTTTTACCCTTTCCTTCCCTCTTTCCCTTCCCTTGCCTCCATTCTGGAAAAGATTCGTCAATGATTAAACTGATTTTTGTGAACTACATTTTGAAAAACAGTGCCTTACACTATAGTAGAAACCCGCCACCCATATTTCCTCTTGAGTCAGCCCCTGGGATCCTATGGGCAAACTTTCTGGCATTTGATCTCTTCTCTAAAGAATTTCTGGCCTCCTGGTACTTGCATATATTTCCTTCAGTGCCTGAAGGCCACTTTGAGAACTTTGTGTTCCTGATGACTTCTGCTGCTGCTTGTGATCAGCTTACTTGACATGCCTGCTCCTAAACAGTGACTTCCTCATCCCCCAGTGCCTGCCAGTTGAAGTCCTGTCCCGCAGTCAAGGCCACACAAGTCCCACATCCCTTTCAAGCAGCTTTTGCAGATGCCCAGATGGATAATTTTGTCTTCTCCGTGAGAGAGCACATTTTTTGTATCTCTGTTGTGACACCCTTAATTAGATATTTTTGCATAATTTGGGCTCTCCAACCAATTTTTGAATTTTTTTTTCAGTAACTGATTCTCCTTGTATCCCTTTAATATAACACAAAGGTATCCAGAATAAAAATGGTAAAGGAAGATTTAGGGAAGTTCAAGAATGGTTCCAGAGTCTCATACCCAGTAATGATCCCAAGAATGTTGTTTAGCACAATGATGTGGTTGCTTACATTGCAGAACTTTAAAAAAAATTCATATTTTTGAAGTAACTGTGCTCTACACAGGAATATAGACCCGTAAGTGCAGGTTCTTCATTCTTCAGATACATGACAGCACACCCTCTCCACCACCAAATTACCCAAAGTCCTTCACCACTGTCCATTGGACCCACCCCTGCCTGCTCCCCCCGATCACCCCATGCCTTATTGGTAATCTCAGTTCTATTGCTAATAGCCAGGGGTTTTTTTGGTTTAGTCTGTTCCATTAGTCTTGTCCATTAGTTTGTTTCTTTATAATTCACTTATGAGTGAGATCATTTGATATTTGTTTCTTTCCTTCTGATATTTCACTTAGCATAATCCATGCTGTTGCAAATGACAGGAATTCATCCTTTTATAGGGCTGTGTAGTATTCCATTGTGTATGTACCACATCTTCTTTATCTATGCATCTGACGATGGACACTTAGGTGGTTTCCGATTCTTGGTTATTTTAAATAATGCTATAATAGACATGAGGGTGCATATATATATGTGAATTAGTGTTTTTGTGTCTTTTGGGTAAATACCCAGAAGTAGGATGATGGGATCATATGGGATTTCCATTTTCAGTTTTTTGAGGAGTCTCCATATGGCTTTCCATAAGGTCTGCACCAATTTGTACTCTCACCAACAGTGTAGAAGTGTTCTCTTTTCTTCACATCCTTATCAACACTTGTTTCCAAACTTTTGAGTAATAGCCAGTCTCACAAGTGTAAGTTGAGAGCTCATTGTTGTTTAATTTCCATTTTCCTAATAACAAGTGAGGAAGAACATTTTTTCATCTGCCTGTTGGCCAAGCTTCTTTGGAGAAATGTCTCTCCAGCCGTCTGCCCATTTTTTGATTGGGTTGTTTGTTTTTCTATTTTTAAGTTTTATGAGTTCTTCGTGTAATAATTTTAAAAATGGTATTCTTTATTTCTCCTTCAAGGATCTTTTCATGTACTTCTAGGCCAGAGTAAAATGGAGTCGAATTGAGCAGTGCTCTGTCTAGATTAGACATATTTTCTCATTGACACAGGCCCATTTTAGATTCTAGTAAGACAATGTATATTGGGAATTATTCAGCATTTATATTCCATAGTGTTTCTCATTTAATGATCCTTCAGATATGGACTCTGAGGCAGTGTTATTACAAAGTTCCAGTCTAATTTACAGTTGTATTAAGTTCATACTGGTTTTAAAATGGTATAACTTCTCAATAGACAGATCATGATGTTTTAATTCTGAAAAACAGTCTGAGAACTTAACTATATGAGGTAAAGCATATTTATATATAATGTTTTTAAGTGCATAACAGATTAGCCTGTGAAAAATGACTTTTCAACTTTTGTGGACTTCCATATCAAAGACGATAGGGACTGATATGACAGCTCTCATTTGAGTTTATAGTAAGTTCTTGTCAAAATAAATCACCATCAATATGTTGCGTTTGTGCAGTGGGGTTGTTGATATTTATTTTTTTAGTTCCTCCCATGTTTCTTATTTCCAGTTTCCTAGTGGGTGCTGAAATTACCAACTTTCCTGCTGTGTATTTACATACTTGCTGTTAAAGGTAGGCTATATAGTCACATTTTCATATGAAGGATGAGAGCTGGCACTGAAATTTCAGCAAAGATCTGTTTACCATGCTCAAGCCATCTATAAGGAGAGACATGAATTCTGATGATTTGCTATCATTATCTTTTTTGTAGAAACCCAAATGGAATTTTTGTTAGATTCATTATGTAGCTCACATTGTGTTTTGAAATATTTCTGCAGATAGGAAAAGAGCCTGCTTGAAGTGGCTTTACAATTTCAGATCCAATTCATTATGAATTGATTATCAATAGAGAAAGGAAGGAGGTTCATTGAGTTAGAAGTTTGTTTGCTAAATAACTAAGCCTTTCTCTGGTTGGAAGAAGCCTAATTTCAGGTTTTACAAAGCCCCTTCTGGATGTGAAGAAACGCTAGCATTTTTCTGCTCCTTTTAAATTTCTGAGCTGGAAGGGAAAAAGCACACAGCAGAACCGTGGAATGACTTCAAACTGTGACAAAGCACAATTCCGGGTCGCACTCTTTACTTTCATGGACAACTCCTCTGCCTTAGAGGCTAACCTGTGTGTGTCGGGGAGGAAATTTTGCCCTACCCCTCTGCATTCTTCTTGGACTGGTGAGCAATCACTTCATGGCTGATAAATTATCATGAGAAAAGAACAAACTTAATTATGGATGTCAGGAGAATCTACATGGCTGTAAATTCTAGTGCAAACAGGACAAGCCCAGGGTTTTATCCAGAGTTATGGGAGAGAGGAGGTGACTCATGTTGACAAAAACCAGATGCTCTATAGCTGGATGTTTGTCCTGCTAGTTAGACAGCTTTTTCCTTCGAAAAGCTGTATCTGGAGATAATCCTAGATTCTCCATACCCCAGTTTTCTAAGTAATTAAGGAAGTGATTTTAGTTTCTCGAGTCTACACGATTTCAGCTGACCTTAGCTTGAAATAATCCTCATGCCAAACTGACTCATCTTTGGGAAGGCCTCTCTGAACATCCCGGGAGGCCTGTCTTTCACCTGCACTGTGACAGATGACTGGACTGCAAGCACGGTAAGCTCTTGCCATCAAAATAGAAAAGGAGCCAGTGCTTTTACGGTGCATGATACGGGAATCTTTGTTCCCAAGGTTCTACAGAGATTAATCCTTTGAGCAGCATGTTGGGATAAGTACTATCATTATCCCCATTTTGTCGATAAGAAAACTGACACAAAAAGAGATGAAGGAACATGTGCAGGGTTATATGGCACAGGAGAGAGTGAGCTTTCACGCTGGTGTGCCCAACGGGCCCTTTGCTGCCTCGCTCCCAGCTAACACTGGCGGAAGGACAGGTGGTGCTTGAAGCTGTCGGTCTGCACATGGCTTCCTGACTGAGCCCCCTAGGTGAGACAAGTAAAGGTGCTCTTGGGAGTAGATTAAAAAGCCAGTCACTAGGTGTCACAGATCCCTCGGAGGTTGTATGGAGGTTGATTTCTGTGTGACTGGAAGCTTCCCCCCAGGAACCTTTCCCACCTCTCCAGGGCCCTGTGGTCCGTGCCCTGTCCGGGCATGTGACTCACAGGATGTAAATACCTCTGTGCCTGCTGAGACCTTCATTAGACGTCAGGGAATGGGTACTCCTCGCAGTCAGATCCTCCACGTCCAGCACAGTATTTGGCGTACATCAGAGGCACAGTAAGTATATTTGACTACATTAATATTTCTGAAGAGATTAATTAAAATCCATCGCTACACCTATCAGAATCTCCATTTAAACATATGTGAAGATAATAATTCACACCCAGTTTTCCTTTGTCCTAGTTAAACATTTATAGACATTTCAAAGTACCCAAACGGGTGTGTTTCGTAATATCCTTGCGTCTCTCCATCATTCACACCTATTCTGCTTTGTTGAAGCGCCACAGCTGTAGCTAGCCACACGGTGACAACCTCCGAGATGGCTGGCATATTGCCTAGAAGGAAGTAAAAGGTTTTTCATGCTTGGAAGGAAATGAAAGACTTTTATTTGGTTGATCTGGGCTAGAAGGAAATAAAAGACATCGAGGGTTGATCTTGCATTTTCAGACCTATTAAGTGATGAAACCTACACAGGCGTTTTGGTAGCTGAATGGGACCTTTGGTCTGTTTGTTCCCTTTTTAATATTGGATGATCTCACACTAGTCAAGTAAATATCTCATGTGGGAAAAATGATTTTGATATCAGAAGACATTAGTTAGATACTTGATAGATTATTTTTAATGAATAATGAGGTAGGGTTTCTTTTCATTATTTAAAATAGTGCTTTTTTAATGGAAGTTTTAGTTTCTATAGAATTAGAATATATATGACGATACTTCTTAAGTCATTTCTTAGTAAGCTATTTTTCAAAATTACTTTACATATCTTATAAATTTCTTTTCTTGTATTTTCTCTTTTTAATTTCCCAGCAATGGTAGGAAATAGGGTGGGTATCATATTACCCTGATTTGTTATTTGGGGAAATTAGGATTGGGAGGTAAAGTGACTTGGCTAATGTCTCAAAGCTCAGAAGTGGGCACTACTTCTCCAGGACATTTTCATCCCATTATACAATCTCACAGACAAAAAACAACAGAACTCCAGAAATCAGTCACATAAGAAAGAAGAGTAAAATTTTTTTGTTGACTCCTCATTAAAGGTGGATGACTTGCCATTTTTCTGAGAAGTGAATGTCAGTGCACTATTAATTTAAAACAAATTCGAGTATCTGTAATTTACAGAGCCCTGAGCTAATATTCTGAGTATGGAGCTGGAGTACAAAGAGAATCCAACCTAGTCTGCTGTCACAGAGGCTAGAAATGCACAGGGGAAATGGACAGAGCATCAGCCACAGTGGGTGTGAGTGAGCTGTGGGCTTGGGAGGGGTGCTGCGGAGGTCCTAGACCTGGAGTCAGGCCCACGGGTTCTGGTTGGAAAGTTGGTTCTTGGAAGTGACAGTCAGGAAAACTGAACTAATTCCCTACAAGTTCTGTCTTCCAGACCAAATGGAGACATTTGTTCAGATGCCAGAGGGAATTTAGGGGCATGATTTGATTTCACTTGGAGATTTTTGAGTTACACTTCTAGGTCAAGTTCTTCTCAGTTGCTCATCTAAAGCCTTGACTTCTGCAGCCTCCAAATAAAGTCCAGCGATTCATTTTGAGAAGCCTTTGGAAGCAGCACTTTGACGAGTGAGCATTTGCCTAGAAGAAAGGCACAAAGGTTCATGACAGCAGCAGGTGTGACCTAGCTAGGCTTTGACCCACCGACACTTTCTGGAATCTGTTTTGCTAATGTGTTCTGTGGTGTTATTTGTGTTAACTTGTTTTTGTTTCTTGAATGGTAGTGTTAAGAGTGTGTAAGTTGAAGTGTGATTGGTGATGTTTCTCATAAACATGCATCGTTGATCAAGGGAGAGACTCTCAAAAGATCTGTATTTTCATTATCTTTGAATTTTTATATCATGATTCTAATATAATTCCTCTTTGAAAATTGTAATAAAATATGTATCACCTAAAATTTACCATTGTAACCATTTTTAAGTATAAAATGTAGTGACATTAAGTACATTTACATTGTTGTATAATTATCAGTGCTATTTATTGTGTGAACTTTTTCATCTTCTCAAAGTAAACCTCTATGTTCATTAAGTAACCTCCCACCAACTTTCTTCTTACCTATATCTACAGATTTTCCTATTCTAGAAACCTCACATAAGGGGAATCATGTAATATTTGTCTTTTATGAATGACTTATTTCACTTTAACATAATTCTTTCCCTGTCCTTGGGAAATTACCTAACCACAGGTGAATTATTAGTGCTTGAGACTGTCTTTCTTATTTTCATCATCTGATAGTTTTTATCTGGAGGAAATTATAATGGATGTTAACAGTAGATAGTGTTATAATAAAATAAGGTATCAGAATCATTGAGTTATGAAATTCACTACAAAGTAGAAGCTATTTGTTTTTAATAATATAAAGACAATTGAAACATGAGAGAAGAACTTTCTTTTAAGAGTAGCTATGAGATGAGTGTGTTAGGTATTTTAGAAATCTGGTGAGTTTTCTATTACACTGTATACAAACATGAATGTGATATTGTATGACATTTGATTTCATATAGTATTTGACTAGATTAGAAATAGGTACAATGTGATTTTAGGATACAATATGAAAGTTCACAGATTAAGCATTTAACCCATTTGGTTATATATTCTGTTGTGTAACAAATGGTATTTTTTTTCCTTTCTCAGAGTATATTGATTTTGGAGATTGAACCATAATCCCCCAAAAGGTATTAAGATGTTGATGATTATTTGTTGCCTGAGGAAAAATATTGATGATCTTTGTCACCTGATAAACAGCATTTTGTCCTGAACGTTAACTGTTTTAATGCTTCTATCATTTCTTGCTCCAACTTGGTTTCCTCAGAGGCACTTTACGGAAGTGCACTTTAACAAAACCTCCTGGTAGCTAAGATCTTTCAAAAGAGGAAAAAAAAAAAAAATTAGTTAAATGAAGAAGTTGACCTAATGGGAGACATGCACTGTCTTAACATTCTCCCCACAATTTGGGCGTATTCCTTCAACTGACAAAATCTTTGTTTGATCAGCAATCATCAACCCTAACAGATGGGTGAAGAATTCATCTGACTAGTATTTGTCCCCACGACTTTCTCCTACACGTCGTAATATTTGATGATTAACATTCAGTGAATTCTTAAAGATGATTGATGAGCCTAAAAGATAGCCTCTCTTCTTCCTGTTTAAATGATGCCAGGGTAAAACCACACAACAGAAGTGCTCCTAAGACCCCTGTAGAAATTCGAAGACAATTTTGATACTCTCGTCCACTCAAAAAGAAATCTGCTAATACTGTAATGTTTTTTCCCTTGCCAGGACCCTCCTTGCCTGGTGTCATTTCTTGCCTCTCCTGGGAGGAGATTAGTCTAAAACAACAAAGTAGCCAGATGTCTGGTTCTGAGAGAGTCCCAGAGGCCAGGCGACGGTAGGCAGCAGAAACCACACGGGGCTGCGGATCAAAGATACCTGAGAATTACTTATGGGCACGTCGTATGTGTCGTTCCCATTATTAACCATCCGAGAAAATTTGTTTCTCTAATTAACCCTTTTGCTGGAGTAACCTTAAATTTTAGTGAGTGTGTTTCTTTTTTGATACCGTTTTCTTTTCTGTAGTTTTGGAAAGTGCACACAGACACAAATGAGAATTGAGAAGGCACTCATGTGCTGGATTGAAATCTCTAAGCAGCTATTCTTATCCAGAATAGATATGCTATCCAGCGTGTAATCATGTCTCATGGTTCTAAGTTAAAGCTAAAAATGACTACTTAAGAACTATGTTTTTTTAAATATGTACATATGTACAAAAGCTCTTCTTAAAGTCCTAGTCCTTACTTTTAAGGCACAATTATTTCAGCTTTTAAGTGTTTTAGAGTGGTCGTTTTTAGATCACAGCTTCCTGGTCTTAAAATGAATTCAGGATAAATCCCAGTGGTGGGAAATCTGAACCTGATTAATAGTTGACCTCGTTCTTTTCACATTGGTATTATAATGAAATGATAATTAAAAATTCTAGCCATCCTGTACCTGTTTGCTTTATAGGATTATTTTTACATTGTTCAGACATACACACATTTGGAAAATATAAATACATTTGCTACTTAGCTTAATGTTAATCCTGAAGCCTTTCAGCTGGATTTAGTCTAGGGGATGGGTAAAAATGTACTGGTAAGTTCTGATGTCCTAGTGTCTGGATGAGGTGACGAAAGAGTGATTCTGGTTGGCCTTGCCAGCGTTTTTGCTTCTGTTCAGCATCATCATGTGACAACCTAATGGAGTAAAAGCTTGATTCCTACCTTCCTTGAGACGTAGTCAGAAAGCATTGTTATCAAGAGCATGGTTAGCTAGCTTTAGCACTTCTAAGTGCTAGAGCACATCCTTGGGCATCTAGTAACATCATCTTGGCATGAAAACTGTAAAAATGTTTTTAAATCTTACCGAAGGTGTGTATTGGCAGTATTGTGTGGAGATTCCCTATTTTTCGTGTCGTGGTCAGAGTTTCGTTGAACTTCTTGAGGACAGTGAAGCTCCTAGGAGCAGTTTATAAGGACTGATTGATTTATCTTTGTTTCTAGGGTTAAGTGTTGAAGTGAGGATAAAACTGGCCTCTTGCACAAAGAACTGGAGAGGCAAATGGAGCTTTTTTTCCCAGAGTGGAGTTTGTTGTTCCTTCAGCGTGGGGGGCGCGGGTGATCTGTTTTCAGTGTCTACTCCTGTCTTTCGGTTACTGGCCACCCTATTGTCAACCTGACCATTTGCTTGCTGCAGGTTGTCGGCTTTCTGTTGTGAGTGCAAGTCGAGTCCATTAGAATCACGGTGCCTTCCATTATTTCTCAGCCCCAGTAATGACTCCTTTAAGCCAGTGGTATTCAGTGCCACGGGGCTGTTGTCAAACCCTTGGAGTTGGCTACGTAGTGAGACTGGATCTCAGGGAATTATTTAATTCTCATACTCAGGCCCAGTGGTGGAAGCAACATAGTTCTGTTGTGGTTCAGGACTGTTCCTGTTCCCCTTCCAGAGAATTCCTCATGTGCTTCCCTTTTCCCTGGGCCCTAAGACACACATGTTTGAACACACACCCACACACACCCACACACACACACACACACACACACACACCCACACACCCCCACACGCACACCCCCACCTGATGATGTAAAATATGGATTTGCTGCTAAGGTGAAGGCCAAAAAAGACTCCCTCTTTTTCAGATGTTGCCAGTGCTTCTCCCCGCTGACCTGTTAATATATTCATCTTGGGTCCCATTACTGGGCCCTGGCTCCTCCTCCTGCTTCTCCCTGCTTTCCTCTTCACCTTGTGGACCCTTACAGTGCTGTTTGCCACTGCACTTGTGTAGAGAGCATTTCATTATGATTGAGAAAAATAGGTATCACATTTAAGGTGGGGAAGTGTTCATTTTCTAGATCCTGCTTTATTTACTTACTCACCCTTCCTTTGTCAGATTTCTTTTTATAATGCCACCTTCTCTGCCCTGTCATTGTTTGTTTCTCTATTCCTTCGTCTTTTAGTTCTTAATTCTGTTTTGGCATCCTGTCTATAGCCTTCTAGGAGGGGTTCTAATTTGAAATAAGAGCTAAGTGGTAAGAGCAGGCAATTAAGGTTTCTTTTTATAACTCTTAAAAACTTAATGCATAATGATTTAGTACTGGATTGGGTATCGCAGTAGTAAACGTCTCTAAACTTTTTGTGATCGAATTATGTGCTAAGTAAAAGTGCTTGCAAAATAAATCAAGTTGATTTTGTTAGAATGTGATGATTCGATATGCATTTTAATTTCCTTTAATTTTAAAAACTTGGAGGTTAAGTGTAAATCTTAAACTTTTCTTTTTAATTTGTGATGGCCTGAAAGATCTTAAGAGCTATTTATTTACTTGCTTTTTTTGAATGTATTTTTTATTGTAGTAATTATTCTAGACATTAAGATAATTTCCTATGTGCAGGTTCCCCATTTCTTAGATATATGTCAACATACCCTGCCCTCCACCACATCACCAAGTATTCTTCTCCATTGTCCAGTGGGCTCCGCCACCATTTGCCCCGCCTGCCACATTCCCTTTTGGTCACCTCAGTTCTGTTGCATGTGTCCAAGGGTGGTTATGGTTCATCTGTTCCTTGTTTTGTTTATTCATTATTTGCCTTTTTGCTTGTTGGTTAAATTTCTTCAGTTTAACTTAAAGTTATACCTTCACCTGAGATTTGGAGTAATAACCTTGGATGGTCTGTTACTGTTTAAAATGGTGGTCTTTGACCCAAATATCACTGGAACAGAGGTTGAAAAATGATGGAATTGGAGCTTTGTAGCAGGCAGGATCTTTTCTGCAATGACAAGTGTGGGCCATGCTGCTCCAGAGGGCAGTCTTGGAAGGAAAGTTATATTTGGGTACAAAAATGGTCAGTTCTCAAATCCTTGTGACCTCTAACTCTATTGTGAAAATAAATAGTGTCTTAGAAAAAAATAGTCAATGAAAATTAAGTATTGTCACTGGTTGTATCTGGTATGAGCAATTGACAGAAAAGACATGTTTTAAGTGAAGTATTTTTTTTCTTTTTCAAGTAAGATCTGCGTGATTAAATATGAAATGAGACTACAGCTGATAGATAATCAGGTACCTAAGAATAATGTTTGGGAAGCTGGGTTTCCTGGAGATAAGAAGCTCAGTTATTTTAGCCTGGGGATCTTGCCTGAGGAAAAATGTATGTGCCTCAACAGCTGAAGGGCTATTCAGGAAGGAACAAAGTAAAATGGCATCTATTTTAACGTGTAATTTTGATATTTCAGACAATCTTATCCTTGGCAGGAATGTCAAAATATACTAGCCGCAAATTATCTGTGAATCCGTGTCTCCACCACCAACTTGAACTGGGTAGATAAAGTCCTTATGAATCTAATAGTTTTCCATGGAGAGAAGAGGGTCCTTTCTAGCAAATTCTCTGGAGGGAAGGGAGTGCTCCAGAAGAATCAAAATGCAGATGTGGTATATTTCAAATATAAGAATATGCAGCCTAAAGAAACTGCTGTGGGAGGGGAAGGGACAGATTTTTAAATAGGCACATCAGACACGTGAGTATGCATCCCCCAGTATTTCCCATTTCTATTTACTCCCACTTAAAATTTGAAATAGCACTTTCCTTCATTTATGTTTAGTTTTTCTTTCTTAAATTTTAAACTCATTCAAAATTGAATTGCTTGTGCCAGGAATGTTACTAGAATTCTACCCTTTACTTCCTTGTCTACAGTCTTTTAGAGAGCAAATTATTCTAGCTGCATAAGTTGCTATTTAAGTTAAAATCAAGTTCTTAGTAACGGAATAGCTATATTTCTGTTTATACGAATGCTTTTCTTTTGTTTGCTCTTGAGTGGAAGCATAGCCCTGAAGGAATTAAAATGGTCACTATAGACTACCATTTATCCCATCACTACATGACTGTTGTTTATTGTTTTTTAATCAAAAATCAAGTTTCTGTATTTAATGACTGGAAAGATGCATTACATTTGGTCAGAAGGCTAGACTTTATGATGAATAAAGAGCCTTTGGGATCCCCAAAAGATCAAGAGGTAGATGTGTATAATTTTGCTATTTAACACATATATAAGCATTAATATTTATTATTGAGTTTAGTATTTTATATTTATGCTTCCATCAACATATAATATATTACTGAGCATTGTTTAGATTCCATTAAATAGCTTAGAATTTACTCACAAAAGAAGAAAAAAAATTTTTGTATTTCTTTCTCTTTTATTTGATGTTTCCCAGCTGGTTTGGTCAAGAGCAAATAAATTCATCTACAGTGAGAGCATTTACCTTGTATAAAACCCTATCTGCTAGGGATGGAAGTAATCCAAAAAACTGACAAGTCGCTGAATGGTCACCACATCTATTAATGTGCAGACTATTAATGCTAAGGTAACAGAGCTCATCTTGACCTTGAGGCTCAGTGTCATATCCATATATGACCCTTGATACTTAATTTTTACTTAATTATTTTCATATATATATAAATAATATGTCATACTGGTTGACTTAAGGAATAGTATTAATTACTTAGCATTTAAAATTCATAGAAATGTTAGCTGAATGTGTTTTTGTTTGACTGGAGGATTAATTTTTTATTAAAATAGCTATAAAAACCCCAAATATAACATTTCTAGAAATACATTTTTAAAAGGAAGTAACTTGATCAGTAGAACATGTTTCCCTAGCCAGGCTGGTTAGCCTCATGCTCTTAAATAATGCTATTTGGAATACTTCTGAAAGTACTCTCCTCCGTATTAAACGCAATATCAAACCATGCGCTTTCTTCGCAGCCCTTTGGAGGGAAGATTTCACCGAGGATTGAGACTATTGTGTTTAATCACTGACGTGAACTGTAATTTCAGACATGCTGGTGGTGTTTCAAAGACCATCTTTTGTTATATATAAATGTCTTTTGAGTTGAATCTACCCCTTGACATTTCCTTACTTGAGAAATACTGTGATTTGGAAAGAAAACCACACCCTCGGGTAAATCAAAGAGTCCAGGAATGACTGTATTAAAATAAAACATATATTTCACACATGTACATAATGAAAAAGCATACAAATAGACCAATTAAAAACAAAAAGATTCTTCAGCAGTTCTTCTGTCATTATCTTCAGTGATCGTCTCCTCCATCGGCCAGTTGCAGTGATCCGCACCCTTCCCTCAAGAGGTTGCGCGCTGTCACAAAGGCTGGTACTTTGTGGGAACTTGAGAATATGCTTAGGTAAGAGTTAAAAATCAGAATTTAACAAGACGTTGGTGCCGGCTGTCCCCCCACGGCTGTCCCCTTGAGGAAAGGGTGACAGTAGCCATTTGGGTCTTGCCTGTACCTCCCCTCCGTGTCGATGAAGGAATCGTTGGGCCACCAATGACCAGGCAGTTAGCTTCACCAGCCTGGTCTTTTGTACTTGGAATTTGGTTTTTAGTCTCATTTCTGCCTACTGCAGCGAGGTGGCCTTAAGATAACTGGATTTTCAAAAGTTAAAAGGCAAAAAGGCAATCCCCTGGAAATGATGCAGAAATGTAGATGAAAATCGTAAATAAGGAAATGCACAGCGTACATTAAACAGACATAGAAAAATGGATTTCCGTCTTTTGTAGCAAGGTAATTGGGCACCACAGCTTGGCAGGGGCTGGTGCTATTGAGTGGCGGTGGCTGCTACAGGTTGATGGGCAGGTGATCAGGCAGCTTCCACCAGGGTCTGCACAGGAGGCCTACCTAATATGCTGTCTGCCCTAAGGGCCTATGGGAACACAGTTGGATTATTATGTTAATGCATGAGCCTGCTGCCCTCTTCCTATCCCAGCTGGGTTCCCTGTTGTTAGGAACTGCTTTGCACTGACAGTGGAGTAATATACTTCATGATTGAAAGGGCAAAGGGGCTTGGAAGGAAAAAAAAAAAAAAATAGGCCCGCACAGATATGTAAATGAGGGAAGGAAATCTGTAGGAAGATTTCACTCAAAGTACATGGAGAAAGTTTATTAGAAAGTTTTCTTTCTCATGGCATTCTGTATCCCCACTCATTTCTTAATTAATTTTGGACTTGTCTCTTCCTAATGCTGGTGTGCAGTACATGGAAATGTTTACCAAACAGGCACTTAGGTCCATTTGTTTTCCACTAGGATGAGCCAGCACCCTGGTCCTCAGGGAGAATAATGACGATTGTGCATTTTTTCGCACCATTGGTTACTCTTTATCACTCACCTCCAGTTTTCTACTGTGTTTTATAGAAAAGTCATCTTTTTTTTTTCAGATGCTGAAGGATTTATATTTTGTGTTGATGTTACCTTTATTTCTCTTGATTTTTGGCGCAGTTTTAGAAAATTGTATCAACCCATCTTTTGGGAGTGGATTGGGGTGGTAATGAGGGTTGGATAGGGTTGAGGGGTGTTTTCTTGAATTGATGAGCTTGGTCTGAGTGGTGGGTCAAATGGCAGTAGTAGTTTGTGTTGAGGTTTTTAACGGTGGCATCATGACAATGAAGAGTGTGAGCTTTTATGTCTCCATACCTTTACAAATCCTGACTGCTAATTACTTGCTATCTTATTTTCCATAAGTTACTTTGCCTCTTCTCTACCTCAGCTGTAAAATGGGCATCATGTGATTTTTAAATGAGAGGAAAATGAATATAAATCATTCAATCTGACATAGTGAGTATGAATGCTTGCCATTTTGATGGTATTTAACCTATATTGAGTTACAATTTTCAGTTCTTAGACCATTATTTTAACGTGTATGGCAGTGTACTTGCATAGGCTTAAAGATTTCCTATCTTTCGCTTTAAGATTATCTACTTATCCTTGCCCTATCAACCCTCATCAAATGAAATTTTAGTTTCAACCAGATTGGAGACAGAAAACGAATCAGATAAACCCAATGTAACTTAATGGGTTGAAAGCTCCTCAAGTGAAATACTGGCCTATGTCCTTTTACAGTTCATTTTATAATAAGCCATACTTCAAATACTAAAAGAAATTTGAATGGAAATGGCAATCTAGTTGTGTGAGTTTCTAGAGCTGCTTTGAGTGTATTGCCTGGATTGGGAAAGCTTCCATCTGTTGTTCTGTTTGTAACTATTTCTGATACATTTGTTTATTTCAACTAACTCAAAATGCCAACACGTGGTTGAAGTTATTTAAACATATATCTGGTGTTTTTACTTAGTGAGCACGTGATGATGTGTGTGCCCAGCGTACATCGGGGGATTCAAAATGGTGGCCGGCCACTGTTCTTAGAGCCATGCATGTCCCATGCCAGCAGACCAGGCACATTAGTAATGCTTTGCAGATTTAAGAGGAGAAATTTAAGCAAGAGTCTCAAAGTCAACAAATGCATAAAGTTCGGATCTAGTATAGACTCTAGAGATGATTAGGATAGTTGCCATATATCTGATGAAAGAGAATCCGCATGATTCGAATTATTTCTAATACTCTAGTGAAAACTTTGTTAAAGTTTAAGGTTGGTGTGTTGTGTTATATAAGAAAGGAGACTCCTTTCTGAAAAGATAGTTATGCACTTTGACTTTACATATACAGAATAAAGGGAGAAGGAACCAGTTCTAGCTAAGTTATCTTTTGTAGTTATAGCAAACTTCTTTTATAACATCTCATGTTACCTAGTTAGTTACATGTATGGTGTTGGTGTGTGTGCACATCTGTGTGTGGTGTATGTGCATGTGTGTGCATAGACATATCTGTGGGCACATATATGCAGCTGTATACTGTATGCATCTGTATCTCACCATCTGATGTATACCTAGGAGGATGTCAAGACGAGTTCTAGTTAAGCACATTCCTTAAGAATGGCATTTTGAATAATGCATTAAGTTTGAATAGTAGCTGTTAAGACCCACCGAAATGGCATTCGAGGCCATGGAATCGGCAGAGAAACAGTCAGTGTTCCCTTTTTATACCCTGTTCTTCGCCCAGCACTGCAGCTGCATACTCTGCCTGTTGTCAGAACATAGTTAGACATCTGTCCCAAACAGAGCCATTGTACATAGCAAGAAGCCCATTCTAGAGAAAATAGCAAACTGTGATTTGAAGGAAATCTTCTTTGGAGAAAATCTGTGTCATCTGTTTGATTTAAACATCTGTCCAATGCATGGTTTTCCTTAGAGGAGCTGTGGATTTGACACGTCCTGTACTCCCTTTTGGTTGAAGTGTTCTTGATGACAGAGGTCATATCTTCACTAAAAACCAAAAACAAACATTCCCCATGCCCTTATACATAGTAGGAATTCATCAAATACTATTGACAGAATAATTGGGATAATTCTGATGATAATACTTAGATTTAAATTCATGGATCCCAGTGTTCCTTGTTTTCTCTTCTACTCAGCACTTGCTTTCAAGGAAGCATTATTCACACACCGTTAGCAGCTTTGTGAAGCTGCTGGGCTCAATCTCCAACTTTTCCGATGTCTGTAGGAACTTTTGACCACCTTCCACTCTCCGCCAACCTTACTCCTTCATACCTCCCCACCCCCACTGTTATTTTATAAGAGGCACAAGAAAGAGCTGGAGAAAATGACGACTGGTTTAAGAGATGCACTTCGTAGAAAAGACTGCCAAGATTCTGCCGGAGGGTTGTTTCTGCCCTTCTAGAAGCCATTGACCTGTCCAGTGACTAGGCTGCCCTTCTGGCTGTGGTCCTCATTCATCCTTTGCTCTCCAGGAAGCTTTCAGAGCACCTCAACCCCCTCCTAATTGGAATCTTGGGACCCACTCACCATAAAGGCCTGTCCCCTACAGGTACCCAAGGAGTTCTTTTAGGTTTTCACCCACCAGCCATTAAAACATAATTTGTTGTTGAATATTTTCCTAGATCTCACAAACCTCTAAATAGTAACAGAGACTTCTATATAACAGGTTATAGCTCTCAAGTCAGTGAGTTATTTTGTTAAAAAAAAAAAAAAAAAAAAAACAACCCCAACAAATAAAACACTGTATTTTTAAAAACACTTGCCTCAAACCCTACTGCCTTCCTTCCTTATTCCCACCTTGAAATGTTTGTCTCTGTTTTTCCAAAGTTACTAGAAATGTGATCTCTGTTTCTGGATTCCTCATTTGGCAAGTCATTAATAAATGATTCTCACCGCTTAGTAATGCAGTAATATTGATGATGATATAGTTAGTAGTATTTAGCAAACACTTATGATGCTAATGATTTACACGAATTAACTTATTTAGTTTTCACAAAGTGCTCACAAGTAGACACTACTATTACATCCATTTTGGAGATGAGGAAGCAGAGATTGGGTTAACCTCCGCGGGATGCTCTCTGGGGAAAGGGATTGGTACCTGCAGAATCTAAATCGAGCGCCCTCTAGTGCCTGCGTTGTTTTTGGTAAACTGCTTACTGTCACCTTCCAATCTTGGGATTGTGTCTGGTCTTGTGCAGGAGGCTTTGTCACATTAGGCATAATCATGCCATTTTGTTCTAGGAGGACGGATCATGGGAAAATAAGAGAAAAACAAGTTTTTAACAAGTTTTTTAAACTCTGTACTTTTCAGGGGTGACTGGGGAAGCAGTTTAGTCATGACTGAGGGAAAGTCAGACTTCGCCTAACTAGACCCTTTTTGAGTAGGAAAGCCTGGCTGCAGAGTGGTGGGAACAGTGATGGTTAACTGAGCACTAACTGAACTCGGACTTGACTTTGCAGTTGGTTTCCTTAAAGATAACCCTGCCCTTGTTAACAATCAGAGAAGTGTGAGGCTCCAGAGGCAAGTTACTGAAAGGAAACGGGCACAGATGAAACAGCAGATCTTTGCTTCATAGTAAAAGCCTGTCTTTATGGCTTTCCATGAGCTCTTGGATTTCGCAGAAAGCTCTGGGAACCCAAAATGAAACTTTTTTTTTTTTTTTTTTTTAAAGGAAAGGTATGGGTAAGGAATGAAGACAAGTAGGCAGGCAGGAAGAGAAAAGAGGAAGAAGCGTTTCATTTTTTCATTTAGTTTTTCACACTGGTTGTTTGAACCCAGGGCTGTGTGGCCTGTGCTCCTTTGGAGGCGAGTGACCTAACCGCCGCCCCACCAGAGTGGGGCACCACAGTGACACTTCTGGAAACATTCTCTACAGATTTACCACCAGAGAGGGAGGTTTCTTCAGGGGCCACCGAAATCCCAGCGACTTGTTTGAGAGGATTATAGTTTCGATGAAAGTTGAAAGCAGGTGCTCTGTCCCAGGCTTTCCCCTAAGGGCTCATTGCTGACGCTGCCCTTCTCCAGCATCAAGGGTTGAAGAGTCCCACTCTTACCTTGGGTTTGCTGACCTTATTTCTCTCTGCCTCTGCCTTCTCTCTGTCTCGCTTTCACATGGAGAAAACGGAATAGTCCCTCATAGTGTTCTTTTGAGGCTTAAGTGAAATAACACTTAATGTCTGACATGTGTAAGATGCTTAATAAATATCAATTTTTGCTTTTACTTAGGAAATACTATTTTGAAGGAGAAGCAAAGTAAAATAAATTGAGTCATTTCATTATGAATTCCTGGGTCAGAAAAATAGGTTTTTGTCTCTAATCTCTTATAGAATTTTATGCATTACTCTCAGTTACGATCTTGTGAGCTACTGATCTAGGGGAAAAAAAATGAAATTCAGTTTGGTTAATGAAACCTCTTGGAAGGCAGTTTTATAGCGTGACGAAACTAGGTTAAATGAGAGCCGAGTGGGGCCATTTCTGGGGGTTTTGGAGGTGAAGCAATTTGTTTTTGTTCTTGTATCAGTCCTTTAACTCTTTTTAATCTGATTTCTATTCCCTTAGGCTCCATAATAAAGTCTTCAGTACCATACATTTTTATTAAACATCTTTTTTTGGGCTCTAATTTGCATTTCAGATAATATAACAAAATGTATGTGTTTCAAATATTCACTGTATAATTGTGATTAGAACATGTAATCCCTCAAAAGATGTTAATTGCAATTTAAATTCACGCTGAATTTAATTAAGTGAGTTGGGGATTAGAAAGTAGATGTAAGGAGTAGTTAAGGGAATACATTTTTTAAAAGCATCCACATTTTTTCTAAAAATGTAAACCCCTTTCAGTGTTAAGAGTAGAAAGATGAGAGGAATGCAGAGAAAAAGAGGTAGAAGCAGATTAAAGGACATAGTAGAAAAGTCTCAAAACTATGTGTCCATTTTGGATCTTGAATTTAAGTTAATTGTGGTTAAAGAAGAAGGGCTGGTCTGAATAAACTCATTTGAATTCTTAAACAGTTTTTCAGCACTTTTAACTCAGTTGGTTTCTGATAAAGACTTGGTTAGGGTGAGAGCTCCTGACGGAGCCCGAATCCAGGTTCTTGTATCTCGTGTGCAAGATTATCACGATAGACACAGCAGACACTAGGTTAAGCTGGAAATTTATTTAAACAAACAGGAGCGATAGTACGCTTCTCAAGACAGCGAGGAGCAGGTGGAGTTCAAGCGAACATCAACACCTGTTGTGCCCGATCAGCATGTGCTTATGGGAAGTCTTTTCAGTAATTCTTCCCATCCCCACCCAAAGACACCTAATTACCAATCAATAGAGCCAGACTGGCAATGGGTTTATTGGAGGAGGTGGGTATTTCTGACTCTTGAACCACTGCAGGAATGTAAGGGCTGTTTTTTTTTGTTTCGATTGGTGGTTGTTTGTCTCACTATTTATATGGCTATAATTTGTTCCTTTGTCCGGCTTCTTGCCCCGTCCTCTGGGCTGTCCTACCTACCAACTTCACTTAAACTGAGATCTTAAGAACTGCTGAGAATGAGTGGGAAGAAAATGACAATTTTACTGCTGTGAATGAGTGGCACTCATTATTGTCTTTGGCGTGGGAAAAAATTCAAAACGCCAGACAGGAGTAGTAAAGTCAAGGAAGAAATTAATAGGCAACAGGAAAGTACACTTGGGAGGGGTCTGAACGAGCAACTTCAGTTACTCCAAGAGGAGGAGTTTGAGGTGGCTGCCGGTACCCTGGGTCTGGTTTGTACCCTCATCCGTATCTTCCAGGGTGCATCAGCTTCAAGGCCCTCTCAGATGTTTGCACAGCTCTCCACATTTTCAAAGTGCTCCTTCTTTGTGGTTTTTTTCTGCCTTTTGCACACATGACCATCTCCATTTTGTCATCGTCTCACACATGTCCTTTGTCTGTTCCCAGTTCATGTCTTCCCAACTGCCTGTCCTAATAGCAGCAGAAGTCTTTCAATCAAACTTTTATCTGATGCTTCCATCTTCCTTACGATATCCTGGCTAAGGGGGTGTTTATGAAGAATTAGATGTAATAGGCAACCATATTCATAGACAGTTCATATTTAAACAGTGCTTTTCTATGTTAACTTTACTGTATTAATGGAAAGTTGCCTTGGATGAAAAAATTATTTTTTTTCTAATTTCTAAAGAATACTAAAATTCGAGATTTAATGTCTTAAAAAGTGTTAAGCAGTCATATCTGTCAGTGGTTGAGAGAATGAAGTTATTAAATATTTGATCTTGAATACCATAATAAGTTCTTCAAAAAGCTACTGGAATAATATTGTGCCTATAGCTTCATTTTATTCTTAATTTTTTCTTAGGAACACATTTTGAATCAGAAGCCTGGTGATCTTAAGATGATCTAAATAATTTTAAATGCAATGGTATTTATTAGTCTTATTTTTAAAGTTATTTCTTTATTTTCACATATATCTAAAAGAGATAACTATTTTACTTTTGTAAACCGTTTTTGAATAACTCATGCTTATAATGTAAGGTGTAAACTATCTTTAGAGAGTGTGTGTGTATGTTTGTGTATGACATACACATTATCCACCTAGATATTTTATTGGACTATATCAATAGATACTTAAAAATATATATATAAAAGTCTTTTAAAATGTTCTTATAGTAGAATTATTTCAAATGAAAATTTAGGTGGGAAGCTCTGTCTTTGGTACATAATAACTTGAACAGCCTTTAAAAAGATCCATGAATCTGACTTTGCATCTGGAATAGAGTTCTTTGGCTTTATATTATTATAAGCAGTAGTTAAGGGAATATATTTCGTAAATGAGTAAATTATAAACTCTGTTTAAAAGGAAATAAAAACTTTTTACCCAAGGTACTATTGGTGGCTTTAAGTATTTAAACCCTTATCTATTTTATTTTCAACCTAAAAATCATTTCACATAAATGTCTTCATTTATTTGCAATTTAATTTCTCTAAGATGACTACGTTGATAATGACTGTCATGGGTTCTTTTTCTGATAACATAAAATTACGTTCTCAATGAAATTACTATTTTTTTCTATTGGCTTTAGGTTCACATTATCACATAAACATAATTTTTGACCAACAGCATATCAAGGGAAAGACTTACCATCCATTCACTGTCCTAAAGCACATTGTATTGTGGCATCTCCTGGTCATAGCCAATGTTCCCAAAATGACTGTACACATTTTATGTTTTTGTACTGCTTAAAATTTTTTAATGACTTACTTTTCTTATCACAAAAGCAATATATATTCCTAGTAAATAATCTAGAAAATATATGTAAACAAACAAGGACCATAATCCTACTGGTCAGATAGCCATATTGATTTTTTTTGTGTATCTTTCAGATCCTATTATCTGCATACATACTTAATAAAATGAACTTAATTTTTCTTTTATCCCTGGATAATTTTTGCTATTAAAAAGACATTGATAAATGTCCTTTTAGCTACATTTTTTTCTTGAATCTGTATCGTTTCTCTAGATAAAATTTTAAAAGTGGACTATCTTGATCAATGGATATGTATGGATATTTTAAAGATTTTGCTGCTTACTCTAACACTTTTGGCAAGTTCATAAATGATGCGACGATACTTTTTCCTAAAATCTCTCAATCAAATGCATTTTTGTTTTTAAATATCTTTATTTATTTGATAGTTTTCTCCCCACACTATTTTGTTTCCTCTTCTCCATGCAAGTTGGTCCATGTTGTAAAGATGAGATGTTTGCATAATACTTACATTGTATTTTAAAGCAATGTGTGTTTAACACATATTTTTCATTTCACCCCTTACCTCCCATTCTCTTTTCTCATGTTGTAAAGTACAATCTGGAGGGTAGCACTTTAAAAGTTGCTCTATTGCTGTATTTTACTTCAGTCCAAAGAAACACACATTGTAGTTGCTGAGCGCATTGTTTAACTAGCTCTCCAACCATGTTATAAATGGCGCCTGTACAAGGATCTGGGGACAAGACCTTTCGGGTGTTTCTTTTTTTTTTTTAATCACACCTTAGGATTTTGAAGAATCTGAACTTATATAAGAACATTTGGGCTACTGTTATTACAGTGAAATCTTCTGAGAGTATCTTCTCAGGTAATTTTTTTTTTTTGAGAAAGTCACTTACAGATATAAAACGTTTGACCAGAAGAAAGCCTCAGGTTGTCAGAGTCACTTACGCACCGTGGTTCAGCTGGGTCTCTTTATTAAATCATCTCTTGGCAGTCCATTAGTCGTGGTGCTACAGCTATTGCAGGGCCCACTAAGCTAATATACCTTCAATCACCAACAGAAGGATAACCTTAATAAAAATTTGGAGTCGATTTAGTGCTTCACTGCTTGCTGACTAGTGTGTTACGTGGTAGTGTGTCTATACAATTTCCGTTTCGTGTTTTTTGATATTCACATATACCTTATCTACATAGTATGTTAGAGCCAAATAAAGATGAATGGCCTCGAGAAGAAAGCGTGTTTGGGAACCCATCCTTGAAATCCTGACTCAGCTCCTGCCGCGTGCAGTGTGATCTGGAGCAAGTCCCTTCTCCCACTGAGCTTCCGCCTACGCTCACCTCATCGGTAAAATTCGGAATTGGGAAGATGGGCTCTAATAGTTCTTCCTGTGTTACTCTACTGCTTGTAGAAAATTGAAATTTGGTTGAGGTAACACATTGACACTTTTTTTTTTTAACTTCGGCTATGCTTTTAATAGGAAACAAGAATTGCTCTCTTTTGCCCGCTACAATCAGAAAAGAGAAGCTTCACATTATTCAGGATACATGATACAGAAGAAAGCTCATGTAAAGTTAGTTAACTTTAAAAACTTTAAATACTAATAAGCATTTAGTAATAATCACTGAAAAAATGTTTGTAGTTTTTATTTTGAAAAAATAAAACTAAATCATGAAAATAAATAAGGTTATTTTATCATTTCACAAAATTCAGATTAAATTATAACTTCACTAATTCTTGGAGTGAAGAGAGACCTTTTTTTCTGTAATTTTCCCATGAAAGTTGTACCAGGATTGGTGTCACATCTTCCCCTCCTGATTATTTTTCAACATAATCATAAAGATACGCGTTGGCCTAAAGAATTGAGGCTTCATCAGTTTTCATGGGTGCTCTCATTTCAAAAAATTGAGATTACTATCCTTTTAAGCATGTATCCTGATAAATACTTTTGTTCTGATTCCATGAACTTAAAATCTTCTGCTTCTTCTATAGGACTTGCAATTCTTGTTAGTAGCCTATTTGTTTTTTACTTGTGATGTATCTTCAGGTGTTTGAAATACTGTACCTGAGTACAACCAATGCTATAGTACAGAGATAGATTCTGTGAAACATGGGGAGGGAACATGTTTTCTTGGGGTTATTTTAGACATGGTCATTTCACAAATGAACCTTCTCAGGCCTTAATGCCTTTGTTTCCTTGCACAACCCAAGTTCATCAGAAACTTGAGGAGATAAATACTTGTATAATGAAGGTTTGCTTTACCCTACTGTTTATGAAAGTTTATGTGGTTACAGAGTACTCAAGGGTTTGATACTGACCGTCTCATTTACTGGCCTTAAAACAATGTATAAAGCGGATATTGTTTAATAAACATTCACTGAATCAAATTGAGAAACTGAAATTTAAAGAGTTTTCATAGCTGAGTATGTGACTAAGTAGTTTTGAAACCAGGTCTGTGCACCCTTGTGGCTCAGGTGGCTGAGATGGCTGGGTTACAACAGGCAAAACCCAAGGATCAGAGACCAAAATAAACAGCTAGCTAAATAAAAATGCTGCTTCCTTTTCCCTCCCTCCCTCCCTTCCTTCCTTCCCTTTCAAAGAAGATATCAGGGGTTCGAACACCTGGAAGTAGCCCCACATACATCCTCCTCTTGCCTACCCACCTTCATTCCTCCCTGTTCCTGTCCTTTAAAAAAAACAGAAACAATCAAATCTTCTGACTTTATTCAGTACTTTTTTCTTAAGAGCTCAGATTTTAAATTTTAAATTAAAACAGTTTGACATGAAATCTTTATTATCTTTTTAAAAAAGTATTTTGAATGTCAGAAAATGCCAGTTTTTATTTTTAAATTTAAACTTAATTAAAAAATTTTCTTGCCCAACATCATGTAGCGTTGTATAGGTTTAAACTGCGGCTCACTGCAGCTGAAGACCTGCAAGTACTGCGTTAAATTCGCCACCAACACTTCAATGCCATTCTTTACCTTATAGCTGATATTCTTCTACTTTTTGTTTCCTTTTAAATTGTTTATAGATTTAAAAAGTCAGTTCTGTGGATGTAGAATTTGCATCAGTGAAATTCACCCTTTGAAAGTGTATCTCTTGGTTAGTTTTGGAAGTAACATAACATTATGTGGAGCATCCCTGTCCTACCCAGAAGTCCTCTTGTGTCTGTCACCCTGCCTGAAGTCCTTGATGACCCTTGGACTGAGTTTGCCTGGACAGTTCTGCCTTTTCTAGAGCTTATATCAAATGCTCTGTTTTCTTCTATAAGTTTTATAGGTTTAGCTTTTACATTGAGGTCTTTGCCATTCTAACTTAGTGTGTGGGTGTGGCAGGAGGTAAGGGGAAGAGTCTGTTCTGTTTTGGTGGGGGTGTTTTGCCTCTAGGTATTGGTGACTACTTATTGAAAGGAATATCCTTTCCCTATTGAATTCTATAGCACCTTTATAAAATTCAATTTGCTAATCCCATTTATATCTGTTTGGCACTTGCTGTGCGATTCCATTGTTCTGTATATCTGTCCTTAAGCCGGTATCACTCTGTTTTGATTAGTGCAGTTTTATATTAAGTATTGAAATCAAGGAATGTGAGTCTTCCATTTGACTTATTTTTTTTTTTAAGGAAAAAGGTTTGCAAATAAATTTTGGTTATCTTGTCACTTTCTGTTAAAATTTTTGCAGGAATTTTGATTGGGATGCATTAAATCTATTGAGGATTCCATTGCATATCTGTTTTTAAAATGTTCTCACAGATATTTCACATTTTTAATGTGCTCTTGTGACATTTTTGTTATTTCAATTTAGAATGATTCCTAATATATAGAAATACATTGATTTTAATATATAAACCTTGGATTCTTTAATGTTGTTAAACTAACTTATTATTCCTTGTAGTTTTGAGGGACAGGTTTCTAGGATTATATGACTTGTAAATAAAGAGATTATTTCTTTGACAAGCAATATGCCCTTTTTTCATTATGAATGGCTAGAACTTTCAGGCCAATGCTAGCTAGAAGTGTAGAAAGAGTAGACATCCTTACTTTGTTAGAGATTTTAGGAAGAAAACATTCAGGCTTTTCTCATTAAATATGATATTATTTGTTTTTTTAAATAAATATGCCCTTTACTAGATGAGAATCTTAAAATCAATTTTGGCATTCTAATGCTTTTATCATGAAAATGTGGAATTTTGTCAAATACTTTCCCCCCATCTATTGAAATTATCATATTTTTTTTCTTTTTAAATCTGCAGATGAGATGAATGGTCTTGATTGGCTTTCATATCTTAGACCAGTTTTGCATTCTTGAAGCAAACCCTACTTGGTCATGATGTATGATCTTATTTGTATATTGTTTGGTTCAGGTAGCTGAAATATATAAAGTTTTGTGTTTGTGTGCATGAGGATCATCGTTCTGCACTTTATGGTGCTTCGATCCTCATTTCATAAAATGACTTGGACAAAGTTTCCTCCTCTTGTATTTTCTGGTTGAGTTTCTGAAGAATTAATATTATTTCTTTAAATATTTGGTGGAACTCAACAGTGAAGTCGTTTGGTCTTGGATTGGTTTTTTTTTTTTTTTTTTTTTTTTTTTTTTTGGGT